>CM034147.1:473519912-473587412 GCA_019776745.2 Taxus chinensis | reverse complement strand
AGGAATGAACATATACATCGCATATTTACAAGGTGGTAAATTTCCCTCTAGAAGCAACGCTTGAGATAGATTCTATTGACTGGAATCATGCAGTTCTTCACCATCCAATGAGGCACAATTGGACAAGGATTGTTGCACTTGCACACACGTGACACTTGTATGGGCACACTCCAAACGGCATCACATTTTGACACGCCTTCCCACACTATCCACATCCCATTTCACACACTAGATCACGCACACCTGAAAAGATCTATCCTTGGCACTTCACTATCAAAGGTCTTTTTGATCAAAGCTTGATCACTTTTCCATTGCTTAGGATTCCCGATTTCACACATCCTGCAGCTCCATCAACTCTACATATCACACACACCATGGGCTCAAACTCTAGCACACTCTACATTACTTCACACAGTTCCAATGTTGGCAACTCAAGTGACATGGGACACGCATTGCACTCACTTCCATAGACAAGTTTAAACACAGAGTTACCTATGGATCTCTTGGGAGTTATCAAGCTATCAGCCCATAAGGCTGCATTTCAGTTTGGTATGCCAAGACCTCTGATTCTCATCAAGAGTCCTCACTACATGATCACTCAACAAGTTATTGTTTGTACACTCGGCCTGCACCATTACACTTGACGGTAACGCACACGCATGAAGTGCTTAGGTAGATCTCGTTCTTGCACAGCACACTCAGTCACACTTGGATCTAATGACATGCCAATGCATTATCACAAGATTATTGTAGGAGGTATTCCACAATCTGGTTGCTATCAAACACACTCACAAAAGTCTAACATGCTGGACACATTTGCTTCTTTGAGTGCTACTGCTTCAGTCACACTTGGTGACAGTAGTCCATGGCTGTCACAAATCACATTTGTGCACACTTGACTTGACATTAGGATTAATGACACCACATGCACACGTCCACGTACACGAACACGCACATTGCACCACACACGTATGCATAGTCACACTCACATTGCATGCAATGGAAGGGCAGCAAGTCACATGCTTTTCACTGTGAAGAATGCACAATTCTTACACCTCTTAATCAATGCACACGCACATCACTAACATGCAAATTTTAGGCCAATACATAACCAGCCTGCATGATTTTTACAGTTGTCACACTTGGTGCAAAATGACCACGCAGCCGATCACACCATGCAACTCTTCCAACACCCTATGAACGCTGATTTGTGCTAATGCACACTCAACAACACTCCATTCACATCTTTCTTGACACAAAAATCCATCACACACATGGCATATGGGACAGCCTGCAATCTGACAGTGTCTTCTTTGGGTCATGTTCATCTCCGACGGCCACAGGCCTGTGCACAGGAAGTGTATTATACCTTGGGTCACAGCACAGGCAGTGGGGGCAGCATTGTCTTCTTCTTGATTGCCACTTGGCACATGCACTGCACACTGGACTGTCAAACACACACCTCTTCTTCATTGCATACTTCTTTTTGCTTCCCCAACACAATTGCACAACCCACACACGTACATGCAAAAGCCAGATTTGGCTCATTTCTTCATGGTTGAACACTTTTTGGCACACAAGCAAACTTCTTCACATCACCTCCACGCACAGTGCATAGTTGTACAGCATCAGACCTTTTTCACAGTTTGTAACAGGTTTATACACTCTTTGATGGTGGAATGCAAGCACATTTTTACATGGACATTGCACAGTGCAAACTCTGTGACATGCTTTCAGTCCTCTGTTTGCACACTCGCACACGCACACTCATTTTAAGCACACTCTAATTACATCTATCAGCTTGTGTATGTTTTCACACTTGTTGCATTTCATGAATTTGTGTCTATTTACACGGCAAAAACATGTTTCACCACTCCTTTTGGTGCATCACCATCTTTAGTTAGTTTCAATTTTTGCATTTTTATCCACTATCCCACATGCAATTTAGAGTATGCATTACGGATCCGAACCTCTGTAGTTGTGCAACAATATAGATCTAAACACACACACGAGTTTGAGGAACCAGCCTCTAATTTGCACATTCCTCTCTCATTTTCACACAGTCACACACTTGGAGAGAGGTTTCCATGTTGTGCAATCACACTGGATGCCTAAAACATAAATTCAGAACCTTGATTTACATCCAGGGGTGCTGCTGATTTGTAACAACACACGTACACAAAAATGCACACCCACACGATCACGCGCATGCATATGCACACGCACCTGTACACGCACACACATATGGACACACACATGCACACGCACATGAAAATGCTCACGCACATGCTCACATGCGCACGTGCATGCACTTGCACACACGCACGCATAGGCACACGCGCACGCACACGCACGTGCATGTGCACGCACATGCACATGAACATGCACACACACACACACATGCATGTACACACGCACGCACATGTAAACACACACAAACACACATATAGGCAAATACACATACGCACACACACACACACACACATGCACACACACACGCATGTACAAGCGTGCACACACACATGCACAAACACACATATGCACATGTGCACGCACACGCACATGCGCATGAGAACGAGCACGCACACACACATACAAACGCATGCGCATGGGCACACACACACACACACGCGCTGTCTCACACACACGTGCACGCACATACACATGCACGCACACATCCACATGCACACGCACACGCACACACACGTATACGCGCACACTCACACACATGCACATGAACACGTACACACGCATGCATTTACATGTACACACACACATGCACATGCACACACACACGCACACGCACACGCACACACACACACACATGTACACACACATGCACACACACGCGCACACACGCACACGCACACACACACATACACGCACACACACACATGCACACCCACACGCACACGCACTCACTCACACGCACAAGCGCACATGTGCTCGCATATACATATGCACATGCACAAGCGGGTGGAATCATGTGAAAACTAGCAAGTGTATGGTCCTTGTGGGTCTGTAGATCTCGTGAAGCTAGGTGATACCAGAAAGAGAGTGGTCAAGATCTAGGGAGAGGGATTATTCAATGTAACTCCGAGCATTATCGGAAAAGTCCGACTTAGTGGTGTGTTTATGTGGTCTAGTGTTGCCTTGGTGTACTTTGGGCTGGGTTGTCCTGTAAGAGTACTTGGCCTGGGGCCTTCCTTATTGTACTTTTGGGCTATTTTGTCCTGGATGAGTTAATAAGACATATGCATTCTTCCAGTTGTTTCTTGCATTGTTTATTTCCTCTTGTGTTAGAGTGAATTTCCTTTCAGTGCAGGTGTTTTGTGCTTCCGCTAAATTAACCCACATGCACACGCACACGCAAATGCACACGTATGCTCTCTCTCTCTCTCACACACACACACACACGCAGTCACACACACACTCACACAAACATGCACATGAACACACACATCCACACGCACAACAACACACAAACATACTCACACGCACACACATGCATACGCGTGCGCTCACACACACGCGCATGCATGCACATGCACACGAACACACACACACACATGCATTTACACACGCACATGTACACACACATGCACATGCACATGCAAATGCACATGTGCACGCACACACACACACACATGTGCACACGCACAAGCACACTCACACACATGCACACAAATACACACACACGCACTCGCAAGCCCACACACACACATTCACTCATAGACGAAAACACACACGCACATGCACACGCACACGCACGCACACATACACACGCACCTACACACGTACACTTTTATGCACACACACGCACACGCACACGCAAACGCTCATGCACAGACACACACGCACATGCGCATGCACAGACACACGCACTCACACTCGCACACACACACGCATGCACACGCACACGTACACGCACACACACATCCCCACACACACACATGCGCACACACACGCATACGTGCAAGCTTACTCACACGCACATGCACACGAACACGCACACACGTATGCATTTGCACACACAAATGTACACGCACACACAAACATGCACATGCACACTAATACACACACACACATGCACGCACGCACAAACACATGCTCACATACACACACACGCACATGCACATGCACACGCACACGCACACGCACATGCACATGCACACACATGCAAACACACACACACACATTCACATGCACACGTGCACATGCACATACACACACACACACGTACACAGACACGCACATGCACACGCACATGCACAAGCACACTCACACACATGCACAAAAATACACACACACACACATGCACTCGCAAACACACACACACATTCACTCACAGATGCAGACGCAAACACACATGCACATGCACACGCACACGCACACGAACACGCACACGAACACGTGCACATGCACACGCATATGGACATGCACCTGCACACGCACACGTTTATGCACACACACACATCTAAACGCTCATGCACAGACACACATGCACATGCTCACACGCACACGCGCACGTACTCACACTCTCACACACACACACATGCACACGCACACACACATGCACACACACATCCATACGCATGCACACACACACACACACACACGCGTGCACACACGCATACATGTAAGCTTACTCACACAAACACGCACACACGCACGCATTTACACACACAAATCTATATGCACATGCACACATTTAGACATGTAAATGTATACCTACACACACACGCACATGCACACTAATACGCACACACACATGGACACACATGCTGACGTACATGCACACGCACACGTACACATGTTGTTGCAAATCAGAAGCACCCCTGGATGCAAATCAAGGTTCTAAGTTGATGTTCAAGGCATCCAGTGTGATTGCACAACATTGAAACCTCTCTCCAAGTGTGGGACTTACAAGATGTGAGAGGAATCTCCAAATTAGAGGCTAGTTCCTCAAAATCCTTTGATTAGATCTATTATTTGCACAACTATAAAGGTTCAGATCCTAATTTTATCTTAATTTGCAAGGAGACAGGTATAAGAAATGCAAAAATTAAAACTAAACTAATAAGGGTGATACACCAAAGGAGTGGTGAGCACTTCTTACTCATGAAAATTGACACAAATCATAAATTGCAACATAAAACATCATGCACAAGTTGATAAGCTGTAAACAAAGGTTTGAAATGAAGCAAACAACACATACAAAGGACTGAAAGCATTCACAGAGCCTGCATTGTGATTTTCAACATCAAAATCCTTGTATTCCAACACCAAAGAGGCAGAAAAACCTGTTATAATCCCTGGAAGGTCTGATACTTGCCAAAATCACTTGTTGAAGGTGAAAATAGAAGCTTTTTGTGTAAAAAAAGTGTTCCACACTTGAAAAATGAGCCAAATCTAGCTTTTACAGTGCATGGGTCGAGCCCAGGAGAGAGAAAATGTGAAAAAATGGGGATCCATTCCTCATTGACCAAAATGCATTAAAAACAACATGGGTGACCTGACAGACCCATCCCCCGACATTTTTGACCATGCTGGAGAAGAATGCGACCCATTTTGCATTAAAATTGGTTGTTGAAACGTCAGTTCTATCCATGGGCACGTACCAGAAGAATTTTTTATTTTCTCCCTACAAAATGAACCAAAATTCAAAATTGACCATGGAATCTTATAGAGAATTTCATCATCTTTCCATTGATATAAAGAACGTGAAAATCCGAGCTGTGGATCGAAAGTTATGGCCGATTTGAAGATTTAGGGCAAAATCAGGCCGAAATTGACGGGATTTCACTCTTTTTTGATATGTTTTTTTTCAACCCCCATGCTCCACCACCTCCTGGGACATGTGGCAGCTTCCTGATTTGCTACGGACCTTGTAAGGGGAAATTTTCCCACAAACTCCACCGAGCCATAACTTGAAAAATATGAGGAGTTAGGAGGAAAACTATTACCTTTCTGGAAAGCTGAGAGAGAGCTCTATCCAATGGTGTCATTTCCAAAAAAATTTGAGTGCCTTAAAATCAAAAATGTGGATGACTGGGGCACAATAGAAGGAAAGAATGAAAGGGAGTTGTTGTTGCAAATCAGCAGTACCCTTGGATACAAATCAAGGTTCTAAGTTGATGTTTAGGGCATCCAGTGTGATTGTACAACATTGAAACCTCTCTCCAAGTGTGGGACTTGCAAGATGAGAGAGGAATCTCTAGATTAGAGGCTGGTTCCTCAAACTCCTCTGAATAGATCTATTATTTTCACAACTGCAGAGGTTCAGATCCTAATTTTATCCTAATTTGCAAGGAGACAGGATAAGAAATGCAAAAATTGAAACTAAACTGATAAGGGTGATCCACCAAAGGAGTGGTGAGCACTTCTTGCTCATGCAAAGTGACACAAATCAGAAATTGCAACATAAAACATCATGCACAGGTTGATAAGCTGTAATCAAGGGTTTGAAATGAAGCAAACAACACATACAAAGGACTGAAAGCATTCACAGAGCCTGCATTGTGATTTTCAACATCAAAATCCTTGTATTCCAACACCAAAGAGGAAAAAAACCTGTTACAATCCTTGGAAGGTTGATACTTGCCAAAATCACTTGTTGAAAGGTGAAAACAGAAGCTTGCTATGTAAAAAAGGTGTTCAACTTTGAAAAATGAGCCAAATCTGGCTTTTACAGTGCATAGGTCAGCCCAGGAGAGAGAAAACATGAAAAAACAGTGGGAGCCATTCCTCATTGACCAAAATGCATTAAAAATAGCATGGGTGACTTGACAGACCCATCCCTTGACATTTTTGACCATGCCGGAGAAGAATGCAACACATTTTGCATTAAAATTGGTTGTTGAAACGTCAGTTCTATCCATGGGCATGTACCTGAAGTGTTTTTTGATTTTCTCGCTCCAAACTGAACAAAAATTCAAAATTAAAAACAAAATATTGTACATAATTTCACCAGATTTCCATTGATATAAAGAACGTGAAAATCTGAGCTTTGGATCGAAAGTTATGGCCATTTGAAGATTTAGGGCAAAAATAAGCCAAAATCGGATCGGTGGGCAAAAAGTTTGAATTTTTACCCGTTTGGTCTTTAGAACATTTTTCAAATTTTCCTCGTGCTCCGCCACTCCAGGTGCCACATGGCACATTCTGATTGGGCGCAAGCCCTTCCTGACCATTTTTTACTTCAGGTCACTTCATGTTTTTTCGTCCTTGGACACGTGGCAGCTCCTGATTGGCTGCGGGCCTTGTAAGGGAAAATTTCCAACAAAAACTCTGCCGAGCCATAACTTGAAAAATACGTGGAGTTAGGAGGAAAACTTTACCATTCTAGAAAGTTGAGAAAGAGCTCTATCCAATGGTGTCATTTCCAAAAGGTTTTGAGTTTCTAAAAAGTACAAATTTATGACTGAGGCACAATAGAAGGAAAGAATGAAAGGTAGTTAGCGACAAAATGAGCAGGGGGCACACTTGGATAATAGCAGTTAGCCAACTGAGCATTGGGCACATGGATAACAATTTTGGCGACTTAGAGGGGTCATCTACCTATTGGATGAATGATCAGTAGCCTGAAGCAATCCATTGGGTATGGAGTCATGAGTAGTACCCTAAAAATTGATCTAAACTTTGAAAACTTCCCTCTGAACCTCTTGAATCCCACTGGACATGGAGTTGTTCCCACCAAAATGCCATCAAAACGAACTCTGCAAGAGTGAAACAAGCAACACCAAAACTATGTACAAACTGAAAATCATACATGCTCCAAATGGAACATGAAGAGTGTGCACAAGCACTTCCTCTACTGAAAGCAATCCTACCTACTCTACTCTAACTGGAAGCAAAGGTGAGCTAAACGAACCCTGAAACTGGTTGTGGAAAATAGCTTCCTTTCTTCAAAATTGGCAGCCATGAAAATGATTTGGAGCTGAGTATGGTTGATTGGATGAGTGGAAAATCAACAAGAAGCTGGTCTTCTACCCAAATTAGCAAGGTGTCAACTAAAAAAAATCCAATACCTCTTTTAGTTGCTCTACATTTGGATTGGAGAGGTATGACAGCTGATCCTTGGAACTTTGCAGCTCATCCTCATGCTTAGAAGCAAGCATGATTGGTTGTAGCTTCTCCTTTGGCTCCAATGAAGCCAAATACCTGATTGGGAAAGGTCTGATCCGTTGAGTATGCCCATAATTCTGATTTTCAACTCCAAGAATGGAGTTCTCTTGTAGACCTTGAATGGATGGTGTGGAAGCAATGGTAGAACCCTTCTGCCCTTTCTCTTCCTCCAATGAAGGACATGAAAGATTAAAATCTTCCAATCTTGGTTCCAAAGAGCTTTTATAAGATGTAGGCTAGCTGCAAATGAATACTCTCCTCCATGACAGCAGGCTCTTGTGTTTGGAAGATGGATGATGAAAGAGAGAATGGTGGAAACTCAACCGGTTCTTCTTCATCAAAACAGTCCTCCAAATCAGACAGGTAAACTGCCTCATTGCTGTCCTACTGCAAATGTTCAACCTCTCCCATGGCGTTCTCTTGATCTACAACTCGATCACCATGGTTTCTTTCATCCTTCAACATTGAGTTTGAGGGATCAAACTCTTCTTCAGTACTAGAACTTGAGAGAAATGAAGTAGAGAGAAGAACTGAAGGTTCTTCTATAACCTGCTTTGTGCTCAAATCCTTTGGATCTGCACTTTTCTCCCCCACAGCTGGAATGTACTCTTCTTCTTTTGGATTTGGAGCAGCTTCTCCTTCCTCTTGCTGTCCCTCGTGACTGATTTTTGCAATTTGAATTGGATCAGCATTTCCTTCAATTAGGGTGCCAACATGGACACTATATTCTGAACAAATTGATTGCTAATCTGCAACTCATTTTTGCTCTTCTTCTGCTGCAACAAAATCAGTCTTGACCACCATTTGTTCTTTAACTCCAACCTCTTTTGAAGGTTTCATCAGCAAAGGGATCTTCTTCATCCCAAATTTAAGAGCCCAACTCTTCAAAATTTGAATTTCTTCATCCTTGTTTGGCTTCTCTTTTTGCTGTTCTTCATGACTGATTTTTGTAATTTTTTGTGGTGGTGGAGGAGGTAAAAACTCTTGTTTCTTTGGAGGAGAGGGTGTTTCATTTAGCTCTTGTGGAGGGGATGACTGTTTGGAAGGGAAAAGGATAGAATAATTGAGATGAGGTGGAAGACTAAGGGGTGGAGAAATGGATTCAACACTTGGGACAGAAAATGGAGAGTTTAAAACTTGACACTGCTGAGATAAAACAGATTGGGAAAGAGGAAAAGAAAAGGCATGAGATGGTGTGCTTACCCATTGACAAGGTTGTTGAATACTCCTCTCATACACCTCTATTCCTTCAATCCACTTTGCAAGAAATGGAAGCATTGCAATCATGAAGTCAAGCTTCTCTTGAGGGCTGTAATGCCTTGGGAAAGGTCCCACCCATGGATAGGGTGCTCCAGAACCGATTTCAAATGCTTTCATTTGTGCTTGAGCCCTGGATTGCACCATGTTTACCTCCATCTTTTGGATTTTCTCCAATAAACCAGCATCTTGCTTCTGATTGTCTTCATTGTATGCACACCCTTGCTCTTGGAAAGCTCCATAGCCAAACTAATTTTGGCATTGCTACTCATATGGGTATGTATGCTGATTTTGAATTTGTTCAAAATGTTGATTTGGAGGATTTAAAAAACACGTTGGAGGTGGGAAACATTGCTGCTGTTGTAAATGTGAGTTCCATGATGGAAATGAAGTCATGATTGCACAACTTCATGGAATGGAAAATAATGAAAGAGATGGAAAGAATAATGGATGGAAATGGATGAAAAACAGGTCTGTAACTTCAGAAATGGGTTGCTGATCAGATGGAGTCACAAGATGTGTTTGCAAGTGCCTCCAAAGGCTGAAGTCTTCACAGGAACACACCAACCTACAAAAAATGAAGCAAAAGACCTCTAAGGTCCCACCGGGCGTGCCAAAACTGTTGTTGCAAATCAGTAGCACCCCTGGATGCAAATCAAGATTCTAAGTTGATGTTTAGGGCATCCAGTGTGATTGCACAACATTAAAACCTCTCTCCAAGTGTGGGACTTGCAAGATGAGAGAGAAATCTCCAGGTTAGAGGCTGGTTCCTCAAACTCCTCTGATTAGATCTATTATTTGCACAACCGCAGAGGTTCAAATCCTAATTTTATCCTAATTTGCAAGGAGACAGGGATAAGAAATTTAAAAATTAAAACTAAACTGATAAGGGTGATACACCAAAGGAGTGGTGAGCACTTCTTGCTCATGCAAAGTGACACAAATCAGAAATTACAACATAAAAAATCATGCACAGATTGATAAGTTGTAATCAAAGGTTTGAAATGAAGCAAACAACACATACAAAGGACTGAAAGCATTCACAGAGCCTGCATTGTGATTTTCAACATCAAAATCCTTGTATTCCAACACCAAAGAGACAGAAAAACCTGTTACAATCCTTGGAAGGTCTGATACTTGCCAAAATCACTTGTTGAAAGTGAAAAAAGAAGCTTGCTATGCAAAAAAGGTGTTCCACTTTGAAAAATGAGCCAAATCTGGCTTTTACAGTGCATAGGTCGAACCCAGGAGAGAGAAAACGTGAAAAAATGTGGGAGCCATTCCTCATTGACCAAAATGCATTAAAAATAGTATGGGTGACCTGACAGACCCATCCCTTGACATTTTTGACTATGTTGGAGAAGAATGCGACCGATTTTGCATTAAAATTGGTTGTTGAAACGTCAGTTCTGTCCATGGGCACGTACCAAAAGTGTTTTTTGAGTTTCTCCCTAAAAAAATCAAAATTTAAAATTGACCATGGAATCTTGTAGATAATTTCACCAGCTTTCTATTGATATAAAGAATGTGAAAATCTGAGCTCTGGATCAAAAGTTATGGCCATTTGAAGATTTAGGGCAAAACAAGCCAAAATCGGATCGGCGGGCAAAAAGTTTGAATTTTTACCCGTTTGGTCTTTGGAACATTTTTCAAATTTTCCCTGCGCTCCGCCACTTTAGGTACCACATGGCACATTATGATTGGGCATGGGCCCTTCCTGACCATTTTTTCCTTAGTGTCGCTTGGTGTTTTTTCGCCCTTGGACACGTGGCAACTCCTGATTGGCTGCGGGCCTTGCAAGGGAAAATTTCCCACAAAAACTCCGCCGAGCCATAACTTGAAAAATACATGGAGTTAGGAGGAAAACTTTACCTTTCTAGAAAGTTGAGAAAGAGCTCTATCCAATGGTGTCATTTCCAGAAGGTTTTGAGTGCCTAAAAAGTAAAAATTTATGACTGAGGCACAATAGAAGGAAATAATGAAAGGGAGTTAGCCACAAAATGAGTAGGGGGCACATTTGGATAACAACAGTTAGCCACAAAATGAGCAAGGGGCACATTTGGATAACAATTTTGGCGACTCAGAGGGGTCATTTGCCTGTTGGATGAATGATCAGTATCCTGAAGCAATCCATTGGGTATGGAGTCATGAGTAGTACCCTGAAAATTGATCTAAACTTTGAAAACCTCCCTCTGAACCGCTTGAATCCCACTGGACATGGAATTGTTCCCACCAAAATGCCATCAAAACGAAAATCATACATGCTCCAAATGGAACATGAAGAGTGTGCACAAGCACTTCTTCTACTGAAAGCAAACCTACCTACTCTACTCCAACTGGAAGCAAAGGTGAGCTAAACGAACCCTGAAACTGGTTATGGAAAATAGCTTCCTTTCTTCAAAATTGGAAGCCATGCAAATGATTTGGAGCTGAGTATGGTTGATTGGATGAGTGGAAAATAAAAAAGAAGCTGGTCTTCTACCCAAATTAGCAAGTTGTCAACTAAAAACAAATCCAATACCTCTTTTAGTTGCTCTACATTTGGATTGGAGAGGTATGACAGCTGATCCTTGGAACTTTTCAGCTCATCCTCATGCTTAGAAGCAAGCATGACTGGTTGTGGCTTCTCCTTTGGCTCCAATGAAGCCAAATACCTGATTGGGCAAGGTCTGATCCATTGAGTATGCCCATAATTCTGATTTTCAACTCCAAGAATGGAGTTCTCTTATAGACCTTGAATGGATGGTGTGGAAGCAATGGTAGAACCCTTCTGCCCTTTCTCTTCCTCCAATGAAGGACATGAAAGATTAAAATCTTCCAATCTTGGTTCCAAAGAGCTTTTATAAGATGTAGGCTGCTGCAAATGAATACTCTCCTCCATGACAACAGGCTCTTGTGTTTGGAAGATGGATGATGAAAGAGAGAATGGTGGAAACTCAACCGGTTCTTCTTCATCAAAACAGTCCTCCAAATCAGACAGGTAAACTGCCTCATTGCTGTCCTGCTGCAAATGTTCAACCTCTCCCATGGCGTTCTCTTGATCTACAACTCGATCACCATGGTTTCTTTCATCCTCCAGCATTGAGTTTGAGGGATCAAACTCTTCTTCAGTACTAGAACTTGAGAGAGATGAAGTAGAGAGAAGAACTGAAGGTTCTTCTATAACCTGCTTTGTGCTCAAAGCCTTTGGATTTGCACTTTTCTCCCCCATAGCTGGGATGTGCTCCTCTTCTTTTGGATTTAGAGCAGCTTCTCCTTCCTCTTGCTGTCCCTCATGACTGATTTTTGCAATTTGAATTGGATCAGCATTTCCTTCAATTAGGGTGCCAACATGGACACTATATTATGAACAAATTGATTGCTAATCTGCAACTCTTTTTTGCTCTTCTTCTGCTGCAACAAAATCAGTCTTGACCACCATTTGTTCTTTAACTCCAACCTCTTTTGAAGGTTTCATCAGCAAAGGGATCTTCTTCATCCCAAATTTAAGAGCCCAACTCTTCAAAATTTGAATTTCTTCATCCTTGTTTGGCTTCTCTTTTTGCTGTCCTTCATGACTGATTTTTGCAATTTTTTGTGGTGGTGGAGGAGGTAAAACCTCTTGTTTCTTTGGAGGAGAGGGTGTTTCATTTAGCTCTTGTGGAGGGGATGACTGTTTGGAAGGGAAAAGGACAAAAGAATTGAGATGAGGTGGAAGACTAGGGGGTGGAGAAATGGATTCAACACTTGGGACAACAGATGGAGAGTTTAAAACTTGACACTGCTGAGATAAAACAGATTGGGAAAGAGGAAAAGAAAAGGCATGAGATGGTGTGCTTACCCGTTGACAAGGTTGCTGAATACTCCTCTCATACACCTCTATTCCTTCAATCCACTTTCCAAGCAATGGCAGCGTTGCAATCATGAAGTCAAGCTTCTCTTAAGGGCTATAATGCCTTGGGAAAGGTCCCACCCATGTACGGGGTGCTCCACAACTGATTCCAAATGCTTTCATTTGTGCTTGAGCCCTGGATTGCACCATGTTTACCTCCATCTTTTAGATTTTCTCCAACAGACCAGCATGTTGCATCTGATTGTCTTCATTGTATGCACAACCTTGCTCTTGGAAAGCTCCATATCCAAACTGATTTTGGCATTGCTACTCATATGGGTATGTATGCTGATTTTGAATTTTTTCAAAATGCTGATTTGGAGGATTTAAAAAACATGTTGGAGGTGGGAAACATTGCTGCTATTGTAAATGTGAGTTCCATGATGGAAATGAAGTCATGATTGCACAACTTCATGGAATGGAAAAGAATGAAAGAGATGGAAAGAATAATGGATGGAAATGGATGAAAAACAGGTCTGCAACTTCAGAAATGGGTTACTGATCAGATGGAGTCGCCAGATGTGTTTGCAAGTGCCTCCAAAGGCTGAAATCTTTACAGGAACACACCAACCTGCAAAAGATGAAGTGGAAGACCTCTAAGGTCCCACCGGGCATGCCAAACCTGTTGTTGCAAATCAGCAGCACCCCTGGATGCAAATCAAGCTTCTAAGTTGATGTTTAGGGCATCCAGTGTGATTGCACAACATTGAAACCTCTCTCCAAGTGTGGGACTTCCAAGATGAGAGAGGAATCTCCAGATTAGAGGCTGGTTCCTCAAACTAGTCTGATTAGATCTATATTTGCACAACTGCAGAGGTTCAGATCCTAATTTTATCTTAATTTGCAAGGAAACACGGATAAGAAATTTAAAAATTAAAACTAAACTGATAAGGGTGATACGCCAAAGGAGTGGTGAGCACTTCTTGCTCATGCAAATTGACACAAATCAGAAATTGCAACATAAAACATCATGCACAGGTTGATAAGCTGTAATCAAAAGTTTGAAATGAAACAAACAACACATACAAAGGACTGAAAGGATTCACAGAGCCTGCATTGTGATTTTCAACATCAAAATCCTTGTATTCCAACACCAAAGAGGCAGAAAAACTTGTTACAATCCTTGGAAGGTCTGATACTTGCCAAAATCACTTGTTGAAGGTGAAAATAGAAGCTTGTTGTGTAAAAAAAGTGTTCCACACTTGAAAAATGAGCCAAATCTAGCTTTTACAGTGCATGGGTCGAGCCCAGGAGAGAGAAAATGTGAAAAAACATGGGAGCCATTCCCCATTGACCAAAATGCATTAAAAACAACATGGGTGACCTGACAGACCCATCCCCCGACATTTTTGACCATGCTGGAGAAGAATGCGACCCATTTTGCATTAAAATTGGTTGTTGAAACGTCAGTTCTATCCATGGGCATGTACCAGAAGCATTTTTTATTTTCTCCCTCCAAAATGAACCAAAATTCAAAATTCACCACGGAATCTTGTAGAGAATTTCATCATCTTTCCATTGATATAAAGAACATGAAAATCCAAGCTGTGGATCGAAAGTTATGGAGATTTGAAGTTTTAGGGCAAAATCAGGCCAAAATCGGATCACTTTGATATTTTTAACCTGGACACGTGGCGAGTTTTGATTGGCCCCGGACCTTGCAAGGGAAAATTTCCCACAAAAACTCCACCAAGCCATAACTTGAAAAATACGTGGAGTTAGGAGGAAAAATTTACCTTTTTGGAAAGCTAAGAAAGAGCTCTATCCAATGGTGCCATTTCCAGAAGGTTTTGAGTGCCTAAAAAG
The DNA here is from genome assembly GCA_019776745.2 of Taxus chinensis. Taxonomy (NCBI): domain Eukaryota; kingdom Viridiplantae; phylum Streptophyta; class Pinopsida; order Cupressales; family Taxaceae; genus Taxus; species Taxus chinensis. The sequence continues at coordinate 473,572,351 of CM034147.1, read as the reverse complement.
TAAAAATTTATGACTGAGGCACAATAGAAGGAAAGAATGAAAGGGAGTTAGCCACAAAATGAGCAGGGGGCACATTTAGATAACAACATGCACATGCACAAGCACAAGCACACGCACACACACAGACACACATGTAGATGCACACACACACACTTGCATGCACACGGGCACATGCACACGCACACTCACATGCACACGCACACGCACACGCACAAGCACACGCACACGCACAAGCAAACGCATATGCATATGCACACTCACACACACACGCGCATGCACATGCACACGCATACGCACACTCACCTATACATGCACACACACATGCACACACAAATGCTCATGCACATGCTCACACACACACGCGCATGCACATGCAAAAGCACACACACACGCACATGTATACGAACATGTAGACACACACACACACATGCACACATGCATGCACACGCACTCAAACATAAACACACATATAGAGAAACACACATATGCACACAGACACACACACGCACATGAGCACACGCACACATAGACACATGCATGTACACAGGCATGCACACGCACACAAACACAAACACACATACACACATGCACACACACATGCACACGCACACGAACACGCACACTCTCACACACACGCACACGCGCATGCACACACACATGCACACACACACGCACACATACACGTGAACACGCACACATGCACACCCATACGCACACGCACAAACGCACACACGCACGCGCACACACATGCACACAAACACAAACACACATATAGACAAACACACATACGCACACGCACACACACACGCACACAAACACACACACATGCGCACACGCACACACACACACACACATGTACACACGCACGCAGACGTACACAAACACAAACACACATACACACAAAGTCACATACGCACACGCACACACACACGCACACGCACACGCACATGAACACGCACAGGCACAGGCCCACGCACACTCGCACGAGCACGAGCACATACACGCACACGCGCACGAGCACGAGCACATACACGCACACGCACACACAAATGCTCACGCACACGCACGCACACACTCGTAGTCACACACACACGCACACGAATACACACATCCAAATGCACGCACACACACACACTCACACACACACGCACACACACGCATACGCGTGCGCTTACTCACACGCACATGCACACGAACACACACACACACGTAGTTGCACACACACGCACATGAATACACAAATCCAAATGCACACACACACACACACACTCAGACGCACACGCACACACATGCATACGCGCGCGCTTACTCACACGCGCATGCACGCACATGCACACGAACACACACACACACACACATGCATTTGCACAGGCAGCTATACATGCACACGCACACGCACCCACACATGCACACACACTCACACGCATAAGCACATGCACACACACGTATGCACATGCGCACACACATGCACACGCACACGCACTCGCACGTAGACGCGCACATGCACTCATAGACGCACTCACACACACGCACACGCACACGCACACGCAACCGTAGATGCACACGCACACGCACAAGCATACGCACACACACCTGCACACGCATACACACACACACACACACGCACATGCACATGTAATCGCTCATGCACATGCACACACACACACACGGTGACATGCACACGCGCACGCACATGCACACGCACACAAACACGCGCACACACACACACATGTGCGTGTCTACACATGCACGCACACGCACACGCAAAAAAACACACATATAGACAAAAAAACATACGCACATGCACATACACACAAACACACATATAGAGAAACAAACATACACACAAGCACACGCACACACACACGGAGACGCGCAAGCGGACGAGCACGAGCACGCACACACACATGCAGTTGCACACGCAAACGCAAATGCACACGCACATGAACACGAGCACGAGAATGCACACACACATGTAGTCAAAAACACACACGGACATGCGCACGCGCACGCACATGCACCCGCACACGCACACGCACACACACACACACATGCACACACACACACACACACATGCACACGTAAACGCATACACACACACATGCACACGCTCACACACATACGCGCACGCACACATACAAGAAAACGCACATGCACACAAACACAAACACAAACACACATATAGACAAACACACATACGCACACGCACATACACACGCACACGCACACACACATGCACATGCACACACGCACACACACATGCACACGCATGTACACACGCACGGACACACACACACACACAAACACACATATGCACACGCACACACACACGCACATGCACACTCACACACACACGCACACACGTATGCACACGCACACGAGCACAAGCACGCACACGCACACACACACACAAATGCACACACATGCTCACACACACACACACACACTCACAGTCACACACACACGCACACGTACACGCACATGAACACACACATATGAAAATGCACAGGCACACACACACGCGCACAAGCACACACACGCATACGCGCATGCTCACTCACACGCACATGCACACGCACACGCACATGCAAACACACACACACACACACACACACGCACATGTACATGCACATTCACACGCACAAGCCATGGACACACACGCACACACACGCTCACACACACGGACACGCATATGCACTCGCACACACACACATGCACATGCACACGCACACGCACTTGCAACCGCAGAAGCACACACGCACACACACAGACAAGCACACACATTCACACACGCACTTGCACTTGCACATGCACACGCATATGGTAACACACACACACATGCACAGGCACATGCAAATGCTCATGCACACACACATGCACACATTCACATGCTCGCGTGCATGCACACACACACACGCATGCACATTCACACGCACGTGCACGCACACACACACACACACACACACGCGCGTCTACACACACACGCACACACACACAAACACAAACACAAACACACATACACATAGGAACATGCACACGCACACACACATACACACGCACATGCGCACGCTCACAAGCATGAGCACGCACATGAACATGTAGTCGTACACGCACACGCAAACGCACACGCACATGCACATGCACACAGACATGCACTCACACTCGCACACACATGCGGACACACATGCACACACACACACATATTCACAGGCACACAAACACATAAATACGCACATGCACACACACGCATACACGTACGCTCACTCACACGCGCATGCACGCACACACGCATGCATATGCACACGCACATGCACACACACGCACATACGCACACACACGCACACACACGTGCGCACACACACACATGCACACACGCACAAGCACACACATGCACAAGCACACAGACGCATACACACACACACACATGCACAAGCACACACACGCATACGCGCACGCTCACTCACACGTGCATGCATGCACATGCACATGAACACACACACACATGCATTTACACACACACCTTTACACGCACATACACACGCACACACACACACACATGTACACACACACACGCACACACACATTCACACGCACATGCAAACACACACACACACGCACACACGCACACACACACACACGCACACACACATGTACACGCACATGGACACGCACACGCACATGTACATGCACATGGACATGCACAAGCACACACACACACACACGTATACACATGCACACACACACGGACATGCACACACACTCACACGCACATGCACACGCATAGACACACACTCACACGCCCACACACACGTATACACACACGCACACACAACCGTAGACACACACGCGCACATGCACTTACACACACACGCACATGCACACACACACACACACACACATGCACACGCTCACATGCTCACATGAATGCACACACACACACACACACGCACATGCACATGCACGTGCATGCACACGCACACACACACACACACACGCATCTACACATGCACACACACACACACAAACAAAAACAAAAACAAACATATAGACAAACAAACATACACACAAGCACAGGCACACGCACATGCACACACACACACGCACACACGCACGCTCATAAGCACGAGCACGCACACGCACATGCAGTCGCACACACACACACAAACGCACACGCACATAGACATGCACTCACACTCGCACACACATGTGGACGCACACACACACACACAGACATATCCACACACACACAAACACATAAATATGCACACGCACACACACGCATACGCGTACTCTCACTCATACATGCATGCACACACACACGCGCATATGCACACACACATGTACACACACGCACACGTGCACGCACACACACGCACCTGAACACATACATGCACACGCACATGCACAAGCACACGCACACACACACATCCATGCACACGCACTAGCACTCTCATGCACACGCGTAGATGTGCCTGCATACGCTCACGCACATGCACACGCACGCACATGCACTCGCACACACACGCACACGCACACACAGACACGTACACGCACCGGTATAAACACACGCATGTACAAACGCACGCACAAGCACACAAACACAAACACATGTATGCACACACATCCAAATGCACATGCACACACACTCACACGCACACGCACACACACACACACACACGTATATGAACGCGCTCACACACACGTGCATGCACATACATGCACATGAACACACACACACACACACACACATGCATTTACACACGCACACACACACGTACATGCACATGCACCCGCATACGCACATGCAAATGCACATGGACACGTGCACACACACACATGCACACGCAAATGTACACGCACATGCACACACACAAGCACACGCACACACACGCATGCATATTCACACACACGCACACGTACAGAAACTCACATGCACACGCACACATGCACTTGCAGAAGCACACGCACATGCACACGCAACTGCAGATGCACACACACACACACATGCACACGTACACACACACGCACCTGCACACGCGCACGCATATGCTTACACACGTGCACACGCACATGCAAACTCTCTTTCACACACACACACACATACACACTCACATGCACATGCGTACGCACGCACACACATTCACACACACACACAAACACGCACACACACACACACATGTGCGCGTCTACACACGCACGCACATGCACACACACAAAAACAAACATATTGAAAAACAAACATACGCACACGCAAATACACACAAACACTCATATAGAGAAACAAACACACACACACACGCACGCACACACACACCCACACACACTCTCACGTACACGAGCACGAGCATGCACACGCACATGTAGTTGCACATGCAAATGCACACGAGCACGAGCATGCACACACACATGCAGTCGCACACACTCATGCACGCGTGCATGTGCATGCACATGTACACGCACACACACAAACACACATGCATGCATATGCACACACACACACACACATGCACATGTAAACACATACGTGCACACATGCACACGCTCACACGCGCAAGCACACACACATGCATGTGCACACACACACACAAGAACATGCACACACACACATGTGCATGTACACGCACATGCACATGCACATACACACACACATGTGCATGTACACGCACATGCACATGCACATACACACACACACGCACACACACACACACACACGTATGTACACATGCACGCACATGCACATGCACACAAACACACATACACACAAACACACACACACACACACACATGCACACACACACGCACACTCACATGCACACTCACATGTACATGCACACGCGCACGCACACACACATGCACACGCACATGAGCACGCACACGCACACACACATAAATGCACACACACGCTCACACACACACACTCACAGTCACACACACGTACATGTACACGCACACGAACACATGTTCTTGCAAATCAGTAGCACCCCTAGATGTAAATCAAGTTTCTAAGTTTATGTTTCAGGCATCCAGTGTGATTGCACAACATTGAAACCTCTCTCTAAGTGCGGGACTTGTAAAATGAGAGAGGAATCTCCAAATTAGAGGCTGGTTCCTCAAACTCCTCTGATCAGATCTGTTATTTGCACAATTACAAAGGTTTGAATCCTAATCCTACTCTAAATTCCAAGGAGACAGAGATAGAAAGTGCAAAAATTGAAACTAAACTAATAGGTGATACACCAAAGGAGTGGTGAAAACTTCTTGTTCATGCAAATTGACACAATTTCATGAAATGAAACATGAAACATCATACACAGGCTGATAAGATGCAATTAGAGGTCCGAAATGAAATAAGACAATACAAACAAAGGACTGAAAATTGATCACAGAGTCTACACTATCATTTTCACTATCAAAATCCTTACATTTGCAACATCAAAGAGGTAGAAACATGTTACAATCATGAAGAAGGTCTGATACTTGCAAAAATCACTTGTTGAAGGTGAAAGAAGAAGCTTGCTGTCCAAAAAAATGTTCAACCTCAAAAAATGAGCCCAATCTGGCTTTTACAATGCATGGGTCGAGCCCAGGAGAGAGAAAATGTGGAATCCATTCCCCATTAAATGAAGATGCATTAAAATAGCATGGGTATCCTTACAAACCCATGCCCTGACATTTTTGGCCATGCTGAAGAAGAATGTGACCCATTTTGCATTAAAACTGGTTGTTGAAACGTCATTTCTGGCCATTACCACATGCTAGAGGAGTTTCTTAATTTTCTCTCTCCAAACTCAACCAAAATGCAAAATTGACCTTAGAATCATGTAGATAATTTCACCAACTTTCCATTGATATAAAGAACATGAAAATCTGAGCTCTCGATCGAAAGATATGGCGATTTGAAAATTTAGGGCAAAAATAGGCCAAAATCGGATCGGTGGGCAAAAATTTGAATTTTTGTACCTTTTTGGTCTTTGAATTTTTTTTCAAATTTTCCCCGTGCTCCGCCACTCCAGGTGCCATGTGGTGGCTTCCTATTGGCTGTGGGCCTCCTAAGGGAAAATTTCCCACAAAAAATTTGCCAAGCCATAACTTGAAAAATATGAGGAGTTCGGAGGAAAAATTTACCTTTCTGGAAAGCTGAGAGAGAGCTCTATCGAATGGTGTCATTTTTAGAAATATTTGAGTGCCTAAAAATAAAAAATGGAGACTGAGGCACAAGAGAGGTAAGAACATAAGGAGTTAGCCACAAAAATGAGCAGGGGCACATTTTGGATAACAATTTTGGCGACTTAGAGGGGTCATCTGCCTGCTAGATGAAGATACCAGTTGCCTGAAGCAACCCATTGGGCATGGAGTCATCAAATTTTCTGTTCAAAACCCCAACTGACTTAGAATGTTGTAAGGAGGAAGATGGAATATCACTTGATGGAAGCAAGGACTGTAAAACATCTCCAGGGACAGCAAGCCTGTGCCAAAGCACTTAGGGAAAGCAAAACAACCTACAGAAAAACAATTTGCACAAGCACTTGGAGGAATGAAAACCTAAGCTAATATTTACAAGGTGGAGAATTTCCCTTTAGTAGCAATGCTTTAGATAGATTCCATTGACTGGAATCTGTAATTCTTCGCCATCCAATGAAGAAAATTGGAAGGCATTATTTTCCTTACACTTTGTGACCATGTATGGGCCACTCCAAATGGCATCAAATTTTGAATGCCTTCCCGGTTTCGCTCTATCCACATCCCATTTCAACACTAGATCTCTAACCTGAAAAGATCTATCCTTGTCCTTCCTATCAAAGGTCTTTTTGATCAAAGCTTGATCCTTTTCCATTGCTTGGGATGCCTGATTTCTGACCTCCTGCAGCTCCATCAACTCTGCATATCTCACTTCCATGGGCCCAAACTCTAGCAACTCTAACTACTTCATGAGTTCCAATGTTGGCAACTCAAGTGACATGGGAAAGATTTCCTCTCTTCCATAAACAAGCCTAAATGGAGAGTTACCTATGGATCTCTTGGGAGTTATCCTATCAGCCCGTAAGGCTGATTTCAGTTTGGTATGCCAAGACCTTTGATTCTCATCAAGAGTCCTCTTAATGATCCTCAACAAGTTCTTGTTTGTATATTCAGCCTGCCCATTACCCTGAGGGTAGTAGTTTGATGAAGTACTTAGGTAGATCCCATTCTTGACAGCCCACTCAGTCACCTTGGATCCAATGAATGCTAATGCATTATCTGAGATTATTATAGCAAGTATGCCAAATTTGGTTACTATCCCCTCATAAAAGTCTAAGATGCTAGACTCATTTGCTTCCTTGAGTGCTACTACTTCAGTCCACTTGGTGAAGTAGTCTGTGGCTGTCAAAATCCACTAATGCCCTTGGCTTGAATTGGGATTAATGACTCCAATGAATTCCAAACCCCATTGCATGAATGGGTGGTCAACTGAAATTGGATGTAATGGAAGGGCAACAAGCCTCTCTTTACCTGTGAAGAATGCACAATTCTTACACCTTTTGATCCATGCAAAGCAATCACTGAAAATTTTGGGCCAATAATAACCAACCTTCATGATTTTTAGAATTGTCACTCTTGGTGCAAAATGACCACCAGCTGGTCCACCATGGAACTCTTCCAACACCCTATGAATCTGCTTTGTGCTAATGCATCTCAGCAGCACTCCATTCACATCTTTCTTGAACAAAACACCATCTACTATGGCATATGGGACAACCTGCAATCTGAAGTGACTTCTTTGGGTCTTCTTCATCTCTGGAGGGAATAGGCATGTGCTTAGGAAGTGCATTATACCTTGGGTCCAGTAAGGAGTGGGGACAACATTATCCTCTTCTTGAGTGCTACCTTGCACACGGCTGTCTTGAACTGTCAAAACAACCTCTTCTTTATTGCATACTCCTTTTTGCTTGCCCAGAATCAATTTCTCACACAATCATTTTCCTCTTACCAGCTTGGTGACCTTGATCTCAATGTCATACTCCATGACACAAGTGATCCAACCTGCCCTTTTCTCATTCAAATCCTTGTTGAGGAGGATGTCCTTTACTCCCGCATGAGAGACCAACAACTGAACCTTGTTGTTTGAGACTAGATGCTTGAATTTCTTCAAGATTCTGATTACTACAAGTACATGCTTCTCAATAAAAGAATATCTCACCTCATAGTCATCTAGGCTTTGGCTCAAGAAAGCAATTGGCTGCTCATCATTGTCCTTGTTCTGTTGTACCAAAATGACAGAAATGGTATCATTACCCCCAAATGCATAGAGGATGAAATCCTTGGAGAAGTCCGGGTTGATGAGAGTTGGTGCTTGAGAGATGGCTTCTTTGATTGCTTCAAAACTCTCCTTACCTTCTACTGTCCATTTGAAAGCCATGCTTTTCTTCAACATCTTGGTGATAGGTTTGACAAGGGCTGCAAAATCTGGGACAAACCTCCGAACAAAATTTATTCTCCCCAAGAAACTCTGAAGTGCCTTCTTGTGGTTTGGCAATGGTAGTGCTCTTATGGCTTCAACTCTCTCTGGATCAATTGCTAATCCTTCTTTAGAGATAATATGGCCAAGGAGCTTTCCTTCATCTGCTAGGAAGATACACTTCTTAGGATTTAAAGACACTCCAAATCTCCTACACCTTTGGAAGACTTGTCTCAAATGAGAGAGGTGGTCTGCTGCATTCTTTGAAAAAATAGTGATATCATCAAGATATATCAGCACCATGTTGTTAATCAAACCTTTGAACGCCATGTCCATTGCTCTTTGGAAGGTAGCTCTAACATAAAACAACCCAAATGGAATTTTCCTGTATGCATAAGTTCCCCATTTGGTTGTGAAGGCTGTCTTGAACTGATCTTCTTCCTTCACCATAATCTGATTGTACCCTGAGTAGCCATCAAGCAATGAAAACCTTTCAGAGCCAGCAAAAACTTGTAAAATCTACTCCATAGAAGGAATTGGGTAATTGTCCTTGAGAGATGCTCTATTCAAATCTATGAAATCAACACACAATCTAAGCTCTCCACTCTTATTTCTTACTAGAACTAAGTTGGCAACCCAACTAGAATTCTTGATTAGGAATATGATTCTTGACTCAATCAACTTGTTTAATTCCTTCCTCATGAGAAGTTCCATGTGTGGATTAACTGGCCTTTGTTTCTGCCTGATGGGCTTAGTATTTGGATCCAACTCAATGGTGTGCTGAGCTAACTTGGGATTGAAACCTTTCAAATCTTCGTAGCTCCAAGCAAACACATCAGGGAACTCTTGACATAGGTGTATGAACTCATACCTTTCTTGTTCAGTTTTTATCTTTCCAATTTGCAATGGTTTGTTCTCTTCCACCAAGATGGATACTAAATCTTCTCTCTTGACCTGAATGTTTGCTTTCTCTTTCCTAAACTGATCATTGGGATTGAAAATGGACTCCAAAGTGATAAGTCCCTTAGGTAGCTTGTTAGTTCTCAGCTATAGCACTTGGTCACCATACTGCTATTCCAATTTTTCCTGATTTTTAGCTGAGAACTCAGCTTCTTCTTGTAAGAAATGGATGATTTGATGGTCATTCTCAAACACTTGCCAACTTACATTGTTATCCGGCACTGAAGGCCTCACAATCACATGGATGTTTGGCTGTACCTTGTCCTTTTGAATGCTTTCCACAATATCAAAGGCTGCCCCAACTGCTGCAAGCCTGTCAGCAGATTGGTTTTCTTTTCTATTAATGGATTTTATGCTAAAGCCCTCAAAATCTTCAATGAGGTCCCACACCCTGTTCTTGTAGCACTTGAGCAGATTATTCTTAACAGCATGTTGCCCCTTAAATTGGTTTACAATCAATTCACTGTCACCAAAGACTTGCAAGTTCTTTATTCCTCTCTTTATTGCCCAATGCATCCCTTTCACCAAGGCTTCATATTCAACAGTGTTATTGGAGCATGTAAAGTGAAATCTAAAAGTTGAATAGTAATTTACTCCTTGAGGTGATATAAACATAGCTCCACCTCCTGCACCTTGTCTACTCCTTGATCCATCAAAAAACAACTACCATACCTCATTGTCATCCTTGTGGTTTGGCTTGGTGATGCTAGGAATGGGCTGATCTTCTTGATGTATGCAATAGACCCCTAGCTCAGATTCTTCTACTTCTTGATAAGGATCAAAAGCATGCACCTTGTTTTCCCATTCATCAAGAATCAGATCCGGGATGCTTCCAACCTTGGTGTCAGCTTCATCAGTGCTTTGGTGATCTTCTTGATCAAATGCCGAATAGTTGGAATTGATCTGACTTCGAGTGTAGGGCTCAATGTGGAAGTTTGTAATAGGTTCAGACCTGATTATAGCTTTGGTTCCATACCTCATTCTGAACAGCATGTGTGACCAATCAGTAGACAAATATCCTCCAATCTTGGCTGTGAAATCTCTAGACAAACATAGGGTAAAGAGTGGTGGAAGGTCTATAACTGATACATCTTGTAAAACAACAACATTTAGACATGCATGCAAGGTAAGACTCAAGTTTCTAATCACCCCAACTATTGTTACTGTTGTCCCATCCAACTGCACTACCCCTTTGGATATGGTTTCATATTGAAGTCCTAGCTGGTCAGCTATTTGCTTGGGCATCACTGAGCTACTTGCCCCAGAATCAATCATGTAATTGTGCACCAATTGGTTTCCAATGATTAATGAGACAAAAAGGAGGGGCTTCAACATTTTACCTTGCTGTCCTCCATGATTCCCTTCAGGCTGGGTAGCATTTGTGAGCACCTTCTCTTGCATTTGGACTTGCTGATTCGAAGTTGGCCAGTCCTTCATGGCAGCTTGTAGCAAATCTCTCTGGCCTGGGATACATAGGGATTCCTACATTGATATATTTACATTTATCTTCTTCATCCGATCAATGATACTAAATGGTGATGAAGGATCTCTTTGCTGTCCCTTGGTTTGCATATTCATCCCTTGCATGTGGGCAGCAACAACTGGTATTTGAGTTGGTCTAAGAGCTATTCTTAGCTGCCCTTGTGCATTTACAACTTGATTTTGTTTACCAACCATTTGTGGAGCCATAAAAGGTTGTGGATTGGTTAGAGCTAATGGCTGTTCTTCACCCAAATTTCTTCTTTTTGACTTTGTGTTGGTTGCAACACCTTGAGAGACTATTTGATTTATGCCACAAAATCCTCTGCCTGCCAGTTCACAAGTGTGGTGTCATTTGGAGCTGATTGCTGCTGAAATGTTTCTTGTTGTTGGTTGTTTCCTTGAGTGCCCTCACCCTCCACACCAGTAGTTTTCACCATTAATGCTTGATTCAAGGCACCGTTGAAGCACATAGATTGGTTGTGAGGTTCATTGCATGGAAAACACCAATCATACTCCTGAGCAACATTGTTTTGTGTTGGCACCAATGCCTTAGAGGTAGATATAGCATTTGGATTATAAGGCTGAAATGGTTTGTTGGCAGGAGGCCTTGCTTGATTTAGATTTGCAGCTAGATTGGGTGGTCTATGAGGTTGATATGGCTACCTATTAGGCTGAGCTTGAGGCTGGAAGGAAGGTCTAAAACTTTGGGCTTGTTACCTCTTGAGAGTAACCAGCTCATTACCTAAATTTTGCAATTGCTTCATGACTTCTTGAAGCTCATTTGGGGCACTTGGAGATGAAGTAGAAGCTTCATTTGAACTCTGATTTCTAGGAATGGGAAAAGGAGCCAAATTAGGTGCTTGATTAGTGTTTGGGCTCTCTAAACTTGGAAACAATGACATGCGAGGTCTAGGGGCTAGTTTGCCAGCTTGGATCAAACAATTTTCAACCCTAATGGCAATGCTATAAGCCATAGGGATAGTTATGCCTCCCATGGACTGAATCAACATAGAAATATCAGAATTTAGAGCTTTGAGATAGTAAAGAGAAGAACCTTCTGCTATTGGCCTGACTGCCACTAGAATTCTCTCCCAAGTCCTTTGAAATTTGAAATTAAAATCAGTCAGCTGCTCATTGGGAGCTCTTTTGATAGTTGTCAGCTGCTCCAAAAGGGACAAGTTGTCTCCCTTTTCCCCAAACTACTCATGGAGGTCTATACATAGCTTATTCCAATTTTGAATAGAACCTGAGACAAGACTCCTGAACCATTGCAAAGATTTCCCTTTGAATGAAGATGTTAGCAGTTTGACAGCAACTTGCATCTCATTGATCTCATGGATTGCAAAAATGTTAGCAATATCCTTAACATGATCTCCAGGTGAGGTCTGATTTTCTCCAGTGAAGTATGGAATGTTCTTCAAAGCTACAATTGGGATTGGATTTTGTGCATTGAGAGCAAGTGGGTTGCTGCCAGTGAAATTGACATAGCGGTTGTTTTGTGCCATTTTAATTGGTCTTAGAACCCTTGTTGACTGAATGAAAGGCCTACTAGGTGGAGGAGTTGAGAGAGTTATGTTTGGTGGAGATGGAGACCTTTGGATTCTCCTCCCACTTTTCCTTATTCTTGGAGATAACTACAGATATTCAAACAACACCTCTTCCTCTCTAGCTCTGGACCTTGTGTTAATTCTTCTCATGAGTTTTCAGGTCTGCACTACCAAAACCAGCTGATTCTTCCCCTTTGGATTCGCCAGATGTGAAATTTATAGCTCTTTTAAGCAAGAAAATTACAGTAGATGCACATCAACTCTGCTGCAATGAAAATGAGACCTCTAAAGTCCCACCGGGCATGTCAAAACTGTTGTTGCAAATCAGCAGCAGCCCTAAAAGCAAATCAGGTTTCTAAGTTGATGTTTCAGGCATCCAGTGTGATTACACAACATTGAAACCTCTCTCCAAGTGTGGAACTTGTAAAATGAGAGAGGAATCTCTAGATTAGAGGCTAGTTCCTCAAAATCCTATGATCAGATCTATTATTTGCACAATTGTAGAGGTTTGAATTCTAATCCTACTCTAAATTCCAAGGAGACAGAGATAGAAATTGTAAAAATTGAAACTAAACTAATAGGTGATACACCAAAGGAATGGTGAACACTTCTTGTTCATGAAAATTGACACAATTTCATGAAATGCAACATGAAACATCATACATAGGCTGATAAGATGTAATTAGAGGTCTGAAATGAAACAAGATAATACAAACAAAGGACTAAAAACTGATCACAGAGTCTGCACTGTCATTTTCACTGTCAAAATCCTTGCATTTGCAACATTAAAGAGACAGAAACCTGTTACAATCATGAAGAAGGTCTAATACTTGCAAAAATCACTTGTTGAAGGTGAAAGAAGAAGCTTGCTGTCCAAAAAAAGTTCAACCTCAAAAAATGAGCCAAATCTGGGTTTTACAATGCATGGGTCGAGCCCAGGAGAGAGAAAACATGTAAAAAATGTGGAAGCCATTCCCCATTGAATGAAGATGCTTTAAAACAGCATGGGCATCCTTACAGACCCATGCCTTGACATTTTTGGCCATGTTGAAGAACAATGCGACCCATTTTGCATTAAAACTGGTTGTTGAAATGTCATTTCTGGCCATTACCACGTGCCAGAGGTGTTTCTTGATTTTCTCTCTCCAAACTCAACCAAAATGCAAAATTGACCCCAGAATAATGTAGATAATTTCACCAGCTTTCCATTGATATAAATAACATGAAAATTCGAGCTTTGGATCGAAAGATATGGCGATTTGAAAATTTAGGGCAAAAATAGGCCAAAATCAGATCGGTGGGCAAAAATTCAAAATTTTGCACCTTTTTGGTATTTGGAAAATTTTTCAAATTTTCCCCATGCTCCGCCACTCCATGTGCCATGTGGCAGCTTCCTATTGGCTGTGGGCCTCCTAAGGGAAAATTTTTCTCAAAAACTCCGCCGAGCCATAACTTGAAAAATATGAGGAGTTAGGAGGAAAACTTTACCTTTCTGGAAAGCTGAGAGAAAGCTCTATCCAATGGTGCCATTTTAAGAAAGATTTGAGTGCCTAAAAATAAAAAATGGAGACTGAGGCACAAGAGAGGTAAGAACACACGGAGTTAGCCACAAAAATGAGCAGGGGCACATTTTGGATAACAACACACACATATCCAAATGCACACGCGCGTGCGCACACACACACACACACACACACACACACACACGTACAAGCACACACACACATACACGTGCACTCACTCACATGCACATGCACACACATGCACACGAACACACACACACATGCACCTATACACGCATATGCACACACATGCACACGCACACGCACACGCACACGCACACGCACACGCACACACACACATGTACATGCACATGCACATGCACAAGCACACGCACATTGTAACACCTTGATTTTTTTAAGTTATCATGGTAATTACCTTTCATGAGGTTGTAACTACAGAAATGAAGATAAATATGTTAAGAAACATTTTTTGATCTTAGAGGAATGTGTTGCTGATCTGGACCCTTGTTTGTTATAACTTGATACTTGAGACAAAAGTTATTATTGCTTGTGTGATTGCTAATGAGACAAAAGACTTTTCATATGCTTGATGAACTCTATTCGCTGATTGACAGCACACCTTGAATCAATTCCATTGATCTAAGGTATGTTGTGGCCTTCTTATGATCACTTTGTCGATTTACTTTTAAACCAAACTGAAGGTTGATATAAATGTTGCAAAACCTGATTTTAGGTATGAATATCTGGTATGTAGATGCCAATGAAAAAGGTTTGATTCTCAAACTACACACCTTTGTAATGCTAGACATCGTAAGACGATAAGGGCCTGGATGCAAGTGGCACATGTATGTGGAACTTAGGACGAAATGTCCTGCTTAATGTTGAATATGACTGTCAGGCGGAAAGACTTGATATGGAAACTAGTTAATTAAATATTAGGGGATTAAAACCTAACCTACCCCTAAGTTTTATCCTATACCCTAAACTACTATCCTATATGGATTTTAAATTTTATAAGGATGAAAATAGATGTGAATTCTATTAACCTAGGAACTAGACGAATGACCTAGATATGGACTATTAAAATCCTAAACTAACCCTAACCTAAGGAAGGGGATGCATAGACCCATGTGGATGGAAAGGATAAGGGGGGAAGGTAGGAAATTTAATGGGACAGTAAATGGAGTCCTTACATGTGCAGCACCAAGTTTGGTGGGAACATGGAAAAGTTGGAGGCATCGAACTAGCTATGAAGCTAAACTATGATTTCATGCAAAAATTTGAAATTGGGAACTTGCCAACCCTGAGTCGGTAGTGGCGTGAAAAATTAGGAAAAAGTAATGCATTCAATGCATTCAATTACCTTGGTCTTAGCGACCAGCTCGCCTTGGAAAGAGGATAGAGGAAAAAGGAAAATTGTTTGTTGCTGTGTGCATTTGGATTTTAGTTGCTCTACATTTTGTTTCTCCTTGGTTCTGTCGAACCAACTGTGTTTTGATTATTATCTCTATTCTTTGGAAAAACAAAGGCTATTCTTGATCCTGTGGAAGTTAGTGACTGGTTGGAAAGCCTGGCCGAGGATGTCGTGGAGAGAAACAACTCCAGTGGGCACGGTTTTCTTCGAGCCACAAGAAAAACTAACAGGCATGTTAAGCCCTTCTCCTT
Organism: Taxus chinensis; assembly: GCA_019776745.2. Classification (NCBI taxonomy): domain Eukaryota; kingdom Viridiplantae; phylum Streptophyta; class Pinopsida; order Cupressales; family Taxaceae; genus Taxus; species Taxus chinensis. Next base: position 473,555,738 of record CM034147.1, on the reverse strand, counting down.
AAACCGCTTGCTTTTGTTTAATCGTCTCATTAAAAAAACCCTGCTCTTATGATGGGGGTTTTGGTTATTTGATTTGGCTGTTTTGTTGAGATGATTTTGGGTTGAGTCGTTTTCTTTTGCTGTATGCGACTTAAGCATTCTTTGCATACTTATTGAGTGGAATACACTGCCCATGCTGAGTGGATTCGTTTCGATAGTATTGGGGATTCATTCTTTATTTTATGAGTTTGTGCTTATGAATACTTTAGCTGTGCGTGTAGTAATTCTAAGTTTTGCGCATCCTTGTGAAAATAGGAGGATTAGATGAATTTTTTTTTGTATGTCTGGCTGAACAATCATTATATGGATGAATACGACTTGAGTATTCTTGTGCGTTTTGAAGAAAATGAGTGTTTTTCTTACTAAAAATATTAATGAACTAGTTTTCTCTTTTGCTATTGGAAATCTAAACCTAATGGTAAGTGGATTTTATTGTGTATTATGGATTCGGTCTTATGTAAACAATACTGATAAGGAGATTGTTTTTCTGAATGTTGTACTTGAATGGTTTTTGAAGAACCGTGAGAATAATAGATGGAACTATTGGTTGAGTTATTTTCTTTAGGGTATACAACACAGAATATAAATACTTGGAACAGTGGGCTTGTTTCATCGATTTACTCTCACTTCCTTTTTAAAATGATTAAAAAGCATCCGTGTTTGGTTGAATTCCATGAAAGACTTTGTTTAAAAGAATTAATTCTTGATTCTGGAACTGAGTATCTGGATATTTACCAGATAGATTAGAGTTCACTATTTCAGTCTTCTTTGGATTGGATGATGAATTATTTGCATAAATATGTGATTGTATACCTATACAAACTGCCCTTTAGATTTCTTGCTATTTCATCAAGGCTAAACTGAAGTGGAATTCTTACTTTGAATGTTTGGAAAACAATTCTTTTTTTATTATTATTATGAGGAAGCTCATAATTTTGTAACTGGCTGTACATTCATGTTGTTCAGGTCTAGCTGAAATGCTAGTTTTGATGAAATGATAGCTGATAAAACTATATGTGCATTCTTGCTTGTCTATATCTACACGTGAATGTCTGTAGAGTGAAATGTTTAAAAGGAAATGATTACGTTTATAGGTTCTTTTGGTACTAATGTTTACGAACTAGTTGCAATGAACTCTGGTCAACATTTTGGAAAGGTAATAGTAGATTTTGAATACTGAAATATACTATTCTGAATGAATTATACTATTAGAATATGTCTGTTCTAAATAATGGGTATTTGGATAGACATTGAGAAGAGGTGATATGATCTTTCTCCCTTTTATTCGATTATTGATTTTCGTTCATTTCTCTTTGGACTGTTATCATTGATTGATATCACGTTTGGATTAAAATTCTCAGTACAGTTATGAGGAAAGGAAAGAGAGTGTGGATGGATAATTTGAATTAATGTTCGTTTCTTCTCTCTTACAGCTGGAAATCTATAAATATTATGGATTAAATTTTGTACTGCTTTGGTTTAAGCATCTACATTGATTACTGTTTACTTTTCTCTTCTGCGTTTGATTGTTTGAATTCCGATGAGTTGTATGAAAGTAAAGGAAAGTAGTTCGGTGGAATCTTCAGTTATACTCTCTCTTTTGAAATTATAACTATTATGAGGAATGGAAATTATATCATTTATGCTAGAACAACAGTTTGCAAAATTGTGTTTGTAGTTCTTACATGTTGTAATCTGGAACTGTTTGATGGAAATTACTCCTTGTAATAATTATTTGGGAAAAAGGGCAGTCATCCTTTGTCTGATTGGGAAGGTAATTAGATGATTGAGTTGTTATGTTGTTCATCCTTTTTGGTACTTAATTCTTGAATGATGTTCATATTAACGTTTCATAAAAGTAGGGTTATTTTATTGAGACAGTTAATTAAAAGCACCTCATTTTAAAGACAAGTGCTTAATATGCTCAGTTCAATGAAATGACCCATGCAAGTAATTTTGCAGATGAAACTTGAGTATAAATGAAGACATGGTTGTTTTCCGATACTTCTTTGATTAGCTGAAGATGGATTGTATTGATAGCTATTACTCCTCCATGAGGAAATGAGAAAGGAAGAAGTTACATTCTTCTATCTTTATGAGTTGTAATGTTGTTTGATATAAACAAAGTCCAGTCATTTGGACTAGTAAATGTATAGATTGTAAATTTGATGGATGAATACAAGTAAAAGTGTGATATTTTCAATAAGTGTATCATTTTGATATGGTTGAATAAGTTTGAGAATATAACATTATTCCTTGACTTGGAATTATTCAAATGTTAATGGATGAATTTAAAAAGAAATAACATCTATTCTTTACCTGAATGCAACTTTTACGTTGAAATGTGTAATTATTTCATAATTGGGTTAAGATGAATTTTGAATTGAAATTAAAAAGATTTAGATAAACATGAAATCATAATTGGAAGGTATTCGGGATTAGTTTGAAAGCTAAGGGATATCAAATAATTTAGGGGCAACCGAACCTTGTATTCGGACTCCGTTAATAGCCTCGAATATTTAAATTCAAAAAATAAAGATATGGGAAATCATATCTATTGTTAACAAACCTTAACTAAGTAAGGTTAAGGAGGATAAATGAATAAATTCATTTAGAATTAAACCTCGTTTAAATGACGTCTAATAAGATGGAATTCTGAATTTGTTTATAGTTGTGGAAAAACTTGGTTAAGTTTAATAGGTTAAACTTATTAGTTTTATCAATAATGGACTGATTAGTCCAAAGAATAGGAAAGGAACCAAGAAGTGAATATGCAACCCTTCGGTATAAAGGAGGAGATGCGTATTAAGCTAGAAGACGGATTAAGTCTCTCTTAGCTACATACAACTGTTACAAGAACAAGGATAAAGGATCAGCATGGCTGCTGAAAGTTGATCTTAAATACTAAGATAATAACCAAATCACAATTGAGATGGATGTGTACCCTCGATGAGAGGATTCCGTAGTACATTGACATATGCCAGCTACAATATGGTGTCTTCGTGAAGGCAGGGCCTTCATGATGACACAATGTTATAGCTGACATATTAAAATGCCATTCTGAAGTAAATCATCAAGTTTACATAAGCTGGATAATAAGTTCTTGGCTGGGGATAGAAATGTGATCACGTATACGGAGTGACTCTAGAGGACTAAAGGTAACTAGACACACGGAGTCGTCTAGGAACGACACCGTATGTCTGCGTATCTTTAGTTACGATGAGTAACTTCCTATACTCATTCATATTACTAGTTGAGGTTAGAGTTTGACCTTAAATGGAAGGACTAGTAGAGACCAGGAAAGACCATTCTAGATAACAGATGAAGTGAGGTGAAGGACGTATTCCATTGGTGTGTATCACATCTAGGAATATGATCATGCAAAGCATGTGAAAATATTTGGCCAAAGTATCGCAAGTGCTGGTTGCATTGTCCTAGTCACCTAGTTAAGATGCAGGATGTCAGATGAATATCAGTAACAGATATTTAGATGGGCTTCTTAAATGGATCACTTCGATAACCGAAAATGGAAAAATAACCTTGTATATTCATTATAATATGCATGAATTAACATGAAGGATCGGTAAGTCACCGAGTCATGAAATGAGAGATCGCTGAAACTCCGAGCCATAAAGTGGGAGGTCGGTAGTTCTTCGATTCATTTACAACAGTATATGGTATCTATTATATGATTGATTGGCACTGAATGTGTGTTCCATATTACAAATATGTGAACATAAAACATTAGTTTTAAAAGGAAATTGTGTGATCCAAACTGCATTAATTGGACAGAGAACAATTATTAAAACTTGAACGTGTGTTTGAATTATATAATTCATAACAGGGAACGTTTTATAAAAAAAAAATTTCCCTTGTTCTAGTATCTTAAAATGGGGATGTTACATCTTGGTATCAGAGCTGAAGGTTGCAGCTCTTGGAGCTAATGAGTCCACAATTTAATAAGGTTTACATTTTTTTATTGAACAGAAAATGGTCAAAACAAGAAGAAATGCTACGAACAACCCGTTACCGGGTGGAGAAGTAGCTACTGCTCAAAAGCTAGATGAAATCCTTGCTGCCCTACTAGACACAAGAGATCATTTGACTGTTTTGGAACAGAAGTCAATGGGCAATGAAGAGGAGGAAGAAGAAGCTGATATAAATGATCAGCCACCTCCTGTGGATAACACCAATGGAGGGAATCCGGGTGTTGATAATAATAATGTGAATGCTCCTAATCATCCTGAAAATAAAAGGGCAAGATTAGTAGCTAAACTTACAAATGACATAAAGAGAATAAGTCCTCCAAAGTTTGATGGAACAACCCTTGGGGATGGAGCTGAGAATTGGCTCAGTGAAATGGAGAAGTACTTTGCAATAAGAAACTTCTCCGAGGAGACCAAAGTGATGTGGGGAGCATATCAGCTTTCTCATGAAGCATCATCATGGTGGGAAAACCGTAAGGTTGAGTTGAATATTGTTGAATCAGACATAACTTGGGATCAATTTAAGGGTTACTTTAGGCAATGGTGGCTACCTCAACTCTATTTTGATAGGAAAATGACTGAATTTAAGAATTGGATGCAAGGAAGGCTGACGGTGATAGAATACTAGGAAGGGTTTACTAAACTCCTTCAGTATGTGCCACAGTACCAAGCTGATGAGAAGTTCAGAATATGAAAATTAATAATGGGATTGAATCCCATCATTGGTGGCGAAGTGGATGTCTACGGTCCAACCACCATGGAAGGAGTTGTCAAAAAGGCAATAAGACAGGAACAGAAACTGAGAGTAATTTTTGCTCATAGGGAAGAGATAAGGAAGAAGATTCCCAATTCTTCTTCATCTCTCGCACCCAAAAGGGGGCCTTGGAAAAGGTTTGGTGTGAAATTTTTTTTTGTTGTAGATAACAACAAGAAATCTGTAATGAATAAACCTATAAATAGTGTGTGGAACAGCTTCGCAAAAGTTAGTGGCAATGGACAAAAGTCCTATGAGAGCCAGAATGATAACTTCAAAGCTGGTAACAAATTTGAGCCTAGGAAAGGGCCAGTTGGAGGATGCTTCAACTATGGAAATGACCATTATGCGAGTCACTGTCCTCTAAAAAAGGATGATCGCGATCAGCAGCATAGGATACACATTGCGGTGGCTAACAGACAAGCTGAAAAGCAAGTTATGCCTATAGAAGTTCCGGGTAAGTTATTCGGTACACCTGTAGTCATAATTTTTGATACTGGAGCAACTGAATGATTTATTTCTACTAAAATTGCTATGAAATTAAAAAGAAAGGCTTAATGGATGGATAAGACATGGATAGTGCATTATGGGAATAATGCTGTCCATACAGTCGAAATGTGCCTTTTTGGGGTAATTCTTGACTTGCCCAGTTTCTCCACCGAAGTTGACATGTATGTCACTCCTTTAGGATCATATGATATCATTATTGGAGTTAACTGGTTGGCAAAACATAAGGAAAAGGTTGATTGTTATGAAAAACAAATTTGTTGTTTTGACGACCTACATAAAGCAGCAGTCATTCAAGGTGTAAAGCGTGAAGTTGCAGTTAGGAACTAACAGCTATGCAACTAAAAAGGGCTAAAAATAGACGCTGCACCTTGTATGCAGTAAAAATGATAGAAAATGCTGAGGAGGATAATGATTTCATGGAAAGATATCCATTATTAAGGGATTTCATTGATGTATTTTTGGAGGAATTGCCAGGTCTTCCACCCAAACGAGAGTTTGACTTTGTAATAGAAATCAAGCTAGGAATTGAACCCATATATAAGGCAACTTATAGAATGACCACCCTCGAGTTGGTAGAGCTAAAGGCTCAATTACAGGAACTTTTGACTAAGGGGCTGATAAGACTGAGCGTCTCACCATGGGGAGCGCTAGTAATTTTTGTAAAGAAAAAAGGATGGCACATTGAGACTGTGCATTGATTATAGAATGTTGAACAAGGTAACTATTAAGAATCGATACCCACTTCCTAGGATTGATGATCTGTTCGACCAGATGTATGGAGCATCAGTCTATTCAAAAATAGATATTCGATCTGGGTATCATGAGCTGAGAATAAAGGAAGAAGATATTCATAAAATAGCTTGTAGAACAAGGTACGGGCATTATGAATTCATGGTGTTACCTTTTGGGTTGACAAATGCACCTGCCACCTTCATGAATCTGATGAACAATATTTTTCAAGAATACCTAGACAAGTTTGTGCTTATATTCTTAGACGACATTCTTATATACTCTAAAAATGTTGAAGAGCACCAAGAACATTTAAGGGTAGTGCTAGAAGTTTTAAGAAAGAGGAAGTTGTATGGTAAACTGTCTAAATGTTCCTTTTATGATACAGAGGTGCATTATTTGGGACACGTTATAAGCAAGAACGGAATAGTTGTAGACCCTTCAAAGATCGCAGCTATAACCGAGTGGCCTGCGCCTAAGAACATGCATGTAGTAAAAAGCTTCATGAGCTTGGCAGGATATTATAGAAATTTCGTTAAGGATTTTTCAAAAATTGCTGCCCCAATCACTTCACTACAAAAGAAGGATAGGAAATTTATCTGGACTGAAAAATGTGAATCTTCCTTTAAAAATTTAAAGGAACAGTTAACTACAGCACCTATTTTAATTGTACCATATCCAAATGGAAATTTTATGGTTGTAACAGATGCATCAGGAGAAGGCCTTGGAGGTATTCTGTTACAGAATGACCATGTCATAGCTTATGAAAGTAGAAAGCTTAAGTTACATGAACAGAATTATGCTCCACATGACCTAGAGCTCGCTGCCATTGTACATGCACTTCAAATGTGGAGGCATTACCTTTTAGGAAAACCTTTTGAGCTAAAAACTGACCATCTGGGGTTGAAGTATATTTTTACTCAGCCAAATTTGAATGCAAGACATCAAAGATGGTTAGAATTTTTGTCTCAGTATGATTTTGATATAAGCTACATCAAAGGTAAGGAAAATAGAGTGGCAGATGCTCTAAGTCGAAGGAAGCACATCTCTACTCTTATAACGTTAAGAACTTAGTTAAAGGATGAGGTGAAAGATGCCTTGGAATCAGATCCTTATTTCCAGCAAGTTAAAATAGTGCTTGCTGCAGATCCAAAGGATGTGAGGTATAAAGGATTATGCTTTGATAGCGAAGGAATTTTGAGGTTCGAAAATAGGGTCTATATACTCTTGGCAAATGATTTAAGAAGGAAATTGTTAACTGAATTCCATAATTCACCTTTTTCTGGACACCTTGGCATTACGAAAATACTTTCTGATCTTAAGAATCAATACTTCTGGAAGGGAATGAAAAAGGATGTGGTAGAATTTGTAACACACTGCTTGGAATGTCAGCGTGTTAAGGCAGAAAATATGCACCCCGCTAGATTATTGTATCTCCACAACGTTCCACAGTACAAATGGTAAGTGATAACGATGGATTTTGTTCAAGGATTGCCTATGTCAAGGAATAAGCATGATATCATCTTGGTTGTCGTCAAAAAATTAACCAAAGTGGCACACTTCATTGTTGGTAATTTGAAAGATGATGCACCAGTGTTAGCAAGAAGATTTGTACATGAAATTTTTAGATTGCATGGAATACCCAAATTGATCATATCGGACAGAGATCCGAGGATGACATCAAGATTTTGGCAAATGCTTAATGCAGCCTTGGGAACTAAATTAAACTTCAGTTCTACATATCATCCGGTGACGGATGGACAGACTGAGAGAGTCAATCAAGTTTTACAGGACATGTTAAGGATGTATTGCATGGACCAGTAGTATAAATGGGAGGAATACCTTCCTCTAGTTGAATTTGCCTACAATAATACATACCACGCCTCTGTAAAAATGGCACCATTTGAAGAATTGTATGGAAGAAAATACAGAAACCCCTGTTAGCTGGGACAACATAGAGGACAGATAGGTAATTGGGCCAAAAATCCTCACGGAAATGGAACAACAAATCAAAATGATTCGGGAACATCTAAAGGAGGCTTCCAATAGGCAAAAGAGTTATGCAGACTTAAAGTGGGTTGATAGGAATTATAAACTTGGTGAGAAGGTATTTCTCTCAGGTTAAGCTGAAAAAGAGCTCAGTAACTTTTGGCAAGGCTGCCAAGTTGTCGCCACGTTACGTGGGACCTTTTGAATTTGTTAAAATAATCAACCCTATAGCTTATCGTCTAGCATTACCTCCTGCTTTATCACAAATGCATGATGTTTTTCATATTTCTTTGCTTAAGAAATACGTAACAGATTTATCACATGTGCTGAATTGCAATTCCTTGCAGGTCCAAGACCCAGGAATAATCGTGGTTAAGCCCATTCAAGTGCTGGGAACTTGCTAGTTGTATTTAAGAAATCACGAAGTGAATCAATGTAGGGTCCAGTGGGAACAGTTTAGTGAAGAAAGTGCAACTTGGGAAAATCTTGAAGAAATGAGATCTGCTTTTCCATACTTGTTTGATCGAAATTGAAATTCGAAAAACTGATAATTCTACTAAATTTAGACAATTATTGGTCTATTTTATAGTTATCTTAAAACACTGTTTTAAAGAGTGAATCTATTTTTGGTATGAACTTATGAATGGAAGGACAATAACTGAATTTTTTCCTAGAAACTCCTTGAATTGGTTAATTTGATCATCGAGACAATGATTCTTTGAGAAGGGAGGAATGTAACACCTTGATTTATGTAAGTTATCATGGTAATTACCTTTCATGAGGTTGTAACTACAAAAATGAAGATAAATATGTTAAGACACATTTTTTGATCTTAGAGGAATGTGTTGCTGATCTGGACCCTTGTTTGCTGTAACTTCATACTTGAGACAAAAGTTATTGTTGTTGCAAATCAGCAACACACTTGGATGTAAATCAAAGTTCTGAATTGATGTTTTAGGCATCCAGTGTGATTGCACAACATGGAAACCTCTCTCCAAGTGTGGGACTTGTAAAATGAGAGAGGAATCTCCAGATTAGAGGCTGGTTCCTCAAAATCCTCTAATTAGATCTATTATTTTCACAACTACAAAGGTTCAGATCCTAATTTTATCTTAATTTGCAAGGAGACAGGGATAAGAAATGTAAAAATTAAAACTAAACTGATAAGGGTGATACACCAAAGGAGTGGTGAGCACTTCTTGCTCATGAAAATTGACACAAATCAGAAATTACAACATAAAACATCATGCACAGGTTGATAAGCTGTAAACAAGGGTTTGAAATGAAGCAAACAACACATACAAAGGACTAAAAGCATTCACAGAGCCTTCATTGTGATTTTCAACATCAAAATCCTTGTATTCCAACACCAAAGAGGCAGAAAAATCTGTTACAATCCCTGGAAGATCTGATACTTGCCAAAATCACTTTTTGAAAGTGAAAACAGAATCTTGATGTGTAAAAAAAGTGTTCCCCCATCAAGAAATGAGCCAAATCTGGCTTTTACAATGCATGGGTCGAGCCCAGGAGAGAGAAAATGTAAAAAAAGTGGGAGCCCATTCCTCATTGATGGAAAATGCATTAAAACAACATGGAGGACCTTACAAACCCATACCCTATCATTTTTGACCATATTGGAGAAGAATGCAACCCATTCTGTATTAAATTTGGTTGTTGAAATGTCATTTCTGGCCATGGACACGTACCAGAACTATTTTTTTAATTTTCTCTCTCCAAACTGAACCAAAATTAGAAATTGACCATGGAATCATGTAGATAATTTTAACATCTTTCCAATGATATAAAGAACGTGAAAATTTGAGCTTTGGATCAAAAGATATGATCGTTTGAAGATTTAGGGCAAAAATGGCCCAAAAACGGATCGGTGGGAAAAAATTTCAAATTTTACCTCTTTTTTGTCTTTCGAAAAAATTTCAAAAATTCCCCATGCTCCGCTGGTTAGATGCCACATGGCAAGCTTTGATTCGCTCTGGAATTCTCTCTCCTTCTCTTTTCCGTAGTTTTCCTTTGAAAATCAACCTTTTTATACTCTTTTGGAAAAATTTCAAATTTGCCTCCGACCCCCGAACTCCTCTGCCACGTGGCGGCTTCCTATTGGCTGCGGGCCTCAAATGGGAAAATTTTCCACAAAAACTCTGCCGAGCCATAACTTGAAAAATATAAGGAGTTAGGAGGTAAACTTTACCTTTCTGGAAAGCTGAGAGAGTGATCTATCTGATGGTGCCATTTGCAAAAAGCCTTGAGTGCTTAAAAATCAAAAAATGTAGACTGAGGCACAAGAGAGGCAAGAACACAAGGAGTTAGCCACAAAAATGAGCTGGGGCACCATTTTGGATAACAATTTTGCTGACTCAGAGGGGTAATCTGTTTGCTAGATGAAAATACTAGTTGCCTGAAGCAGTCCATTGGGCATGGAGTCATCAAATTTTCTATTTGGAACCCCAACCTGACTTAGAATGTTGCAAGGAGGAAGATGGAATATCACTTGATGGAAGCAAGGACTGCAAAACATCTCCATGGATAGCAAGCTGTGCCAAAGCACTTAGGGGAAACAAAACTAACCTAAAACAAAAAAATGTGCAAAGCACTTGGAGGAATGAAAATCTAATCTAATATTTACAAGGTGGTAAATTTCCCTCTAGAAGCAACGCTTGAGATAGATTCCATTGACTGGAATCTGCAGTTCTTCACCATCCAATGAGGCCAATTGGAAAGCATTGTTGTTCTTGCACTTCGTGACCATGTATGGGCCACTCCAAATGGCATCAAATTTTGAATGCCTTCCCGGTTTCGCTCTATCCACATCCCATTTCAACACTAGATCTCTAACCTGAAAAGATCTATCCTTGGCCTTCCTATCAAAGGTCTTTTTGATCAAAGCTTGATCCTTTTCCATTGCTTGGGATGCCTGATTTCTGACCTCCTGCAGCTCCATCAACTCTGCATATCTCACTTCCATGGGCCCAAACTCTAGCAACTCTAACTGCTTCATGAGTTCCAATGTTGGTAACTCAAGTGACATAGGCAAGATTGCCTCTCTTCCATAAACAAGCTTGAATGGAGAGTTACCTGTGGATCTCTTGGGAGTTATGCTATCAACCCATAAGGCTGATTTCAGTTTGGTATGCCAAGACCTCTGATTCTTATCAAGAGTCCTCCTAATGATCCTTAACAAGTTCTTGTTTGTAGACTCGCCCTGGCCATTACCTTGAGGGTAATAGTTTGATGAAGTGCTTAGGTAGATCCCGTTCTTGACAGCCCACTCAGTCACCTTGGATCCAATGAATGCCAATGCATTATCTGAGATTATTGTAGCAGGTATACCAAATCTGGTTGCTATCCCCTCATAAAAGTCTAAGATGCTGGACTCATTTACTTCTTTGAGTGCTACCGCTTCAGTCCACTTGGTGAAGTAATCCGTGGTTGTCAAAATCCATTTATGCCCTTGACTTGAATTGGGATTAATGACTCCAATGAAGTCCAAACCCCATTGCATGAATGGCTGGTCAACTGAGATTGGATGCAATGGAAGGGCAGCAAGTATCTCTTTTCCTGTGAAGAATGCACAATTCTTACACCTCTTAATCCACGCATAGCAATCACTGAAAATTTTAGGCCAATAATAACCAGCCTTCATGATTTTTAGAGCTGTCACTCTTGGTGCAAAATGACCACCAGCTGGTCCACCATGGAACTCTTCCAACACCCTATGAATCTGATTTGTGCTAATGTATCTCAGCAGCACTCCATTCACATCTTTCTTGAACAAAACTCCATCAACAATGGCATATGGGACAGCCTACAATCTGAAGTGTCTTCTTTGGGTCTTGTACATCTCTGAAGGGCATAGGCCTGTGCTTAGGAAGTGTATTATACCTTGGGTCTAGCAAGGAGTGGGGGCAACATTGTCTTCTTCTTGATTGCCACTTGGCTCATGGCTACCCTGGACTATCAAAATAGCCTCTTCTTCATTGCATACTTCTTTTTTCTTCCCCAAAACCAGCTGCTCACACAATCCTTTCCCTCTTACCAGCTTGGTGATTTTGATCTCAATGTCATACTCCATGACACGGGTGATCCAACCTACCCTTTTCTCATTCAAATCTTTGTTGAGGAGGAAGTCCTTAACCCCAGCATGTGAGACCAACAACTGGACCTTGTTGTTTGAGACTAAATGCTTGAATTTCTTCAAGCTTCTAATTACTGCCAGCACATGCTTCTCAATAAAAGAGTACTTCACCTCATAGTCATCTAGGCTTTGGCTGAAGAAGGCAATTGGTTGCTCATCATTATCCTTCTTCTACTGTACCAAAATGGCAGAAATAGTGTCATTACCTCCAAATGCATAGAGGATGAAATCCTTGGAGAAGTCCGGGTTGATGAAAGTTGGTGCTTGAGAGATAGCTTCTTTGATTGCTTCAAAACTCTCCTTGCCTTCTGCTGTCCACTTGAAAGCCATGCTCGGCTTTAACATTTTGGTGATGGGCTTGACAAGGGCTGCAAAATCTGGGACAAACCTCCAAACAAAGTTTATCCTCCCCAAGAAACTCTGAAGGGCTTTCTTGTGGCTTGGCAATGGTAGTGCTCTTATGGCTTCGACTCTCTTTGGATCAATTGCTAATCCTTCTTTGGAGACAATATGGCTAAGGAGCTTTCCTTCATGTGCCAGAAAGATACACTTCTTAGGATTCAAAGACACTCCAAATTTCCTACACCTCGTGAAAACTTGTCTCAAATGAGAGAGGTGGTCTGCTGCATTTTTGGAAAAAACAGTGATATCATTAAGGTAAATCAGCACCATGTTGTTAATCAAACCTTTGAACGCCATGTCCATTGCTCTTTGGAAAGTAACACCAGTGTTGGACAGCCCAAATGGCATTTTCCTGTATGCATAAGTTCCCCATTTGGTTGTGAAGGCTGTCTTGAACTAGTCTTCTTCCTTCACCATAATCTGATTGTATCCGGAGTAGCCATCAAGTAGTGAAAACCTGTCGGATCCAGCCACAACTTGCAAGATTTGCTCCATGGAAGAGAGTGGGTAATGGTCCTTGAGAGATGCTCTATTTAAGTCTCTGAAATCAACACACAATCTGATCTCTCCACTCTTCTTTCTGACTGGAACCAAGTTGGCAACCCAACTAGAATGCTTGATTGGGAATATGATTCTTGACTCAATCAGCTTGTCCAATTCTTTCTTCATGAGAGGCTCCATGTGTGGATTGACTAGTCTTTGTTTCTGCCTAACAGGCTTAGTATTTGGATCCAATTCAATGGTATGCTGAGCTAAGTTGGGATTGAAACCTTTCAAATATTCATAGCTCTATGCAAACACGTCAGGGAACACTTGACACAGCTGTATGAACTCATACCTTTCTTGCTCAGTTGTCATCTTTCCAATTTGCAATGGTTTGTTCTCTTCCACCAAGATGGATACTAAATCTTCTCTCTTGACCTGAATGTTTGCTTTCTCTTTCCTAAACTGATCATTGAGATTAAAAATGGAATCCAAAGTGATAAGTCCCTTGGGCAACTTGTTAGTTCTTAGCTGTACCACTTGGTCACCATACTGCTGTTCCAATTTTTCTTGATTCTTAGCTGAGAACTCGGCTTCTTCTTGCAAGAAATGGATGATTTGCTGGTCATTCTCAAACACTTGCCAACTGACATTGTTATCTAGCACTGAAGGCCTCACAATCACGTGGATGTTTGGCTATACCTTGTCTTGTTGAATGCTTTCCACAATGTCAAAGGCTGCCCCTACTGCTGCAAGCCTATCAGTAGCTTGATTCTCTTTCCTAGGAATGGATTTGATGCCAAAACCCTCAAAATCTTCCATGAGGTCCCACACCCTATTCTTGTAGCACCTGAGTAGATCATTCTTGGTAGCATGTTGTCCCTTGACCTGATTTACAATCAATTCACTGTCACCGAAGACTTGCAAGTTCTTTATTTTATTCTTGATTGCCCAATGCATCCCTTGCACTAAGGATTCATATTTAGCAGTGTTATTGGAGCATGCAAACTGAAATCTAAATGCTGAATAGAACCTTACTCTTTGAGGTGAAACAAGCATGGCTCCACCTCCTGCACCTTGTCTACTTCTTGATCCATCAAAAAACAGCTGCCATACCTCATTTTCATCCTTGTGGTTTAGCTTGGTGATGTTAGGAATAGGCTGATTTTCTTCATGTATATAATAGACCCCTAGCTCAGATTCTTCTACTTCTTGATAAGGATCAAAATCATGTACCTTGTTTTCCCATTCATCAAGAGTTAGATCCGGGATGCTCCTAACCTTGGTTTCAGATTCATCGGTGCTTGGGTGGTCTTCTTAATCAAATGCTGAACAATTGGCATTGATCTGACTTGGAGTGTAAGGCTCAATGTGGAAGTTTGCAATAGGTTCAGACCTGATTATAGCCTTAGTTCCATACCCCATTTTGAACAGCATGTGTGACCAATCAGCAGACAAATATCCCCCAATCTTGGCTGTGAAGTCCCTTGACAAGCATAGGGTAAAGAGTGGTGGAAGGTCTATGACTGATACATCTTGTAAAACAACAACATTTGGACATGCATGCAAGGTAAGACTCAAGTTTCTAATCACCCCAAATGTTGTTACTGTTGTCCCATCCAGCTGCACTACCCCTTTGGATATGGTTTCATACTGGAGCCCTAGCTGATCAGCTATTTGTTTAGGAATCACTGAGCTACTTGCCCCAGAATCTATCATGTAATTGTGTACTAACTGATTTCAAATGATTAATGAAACATAGAAAGGAGGGGGATTCAACATTTTACCTTGCTGTCCTCCATGATTTCCCTCAGGCTGGGCAGCATTTGTGAGCACTTTCTCTTGCATCTGAACTTGTTGATTCGAAGTTGGCCAGTCCTTCATGGCAGCTTGTAACAAGTCTCTTTGGCCTGGGATAGATAGGGATTCCCACATTGATATATTAACATTTGTCTTCTTCATCTGATCAATGATACTGAATGGTGATGAAGGATCTCTTTGTTTTCCCTTTGCTTGTACATTCACTCCTTGCACGTGGGTAGCAATAACTGGTATTTGAGTTGGTCTAGGACCTGTTCTTGGTTGTCCTTGTGCATTTGAAATTGGGTTTTTCTTGCTAACCATTTTTGAAGCCATGGAAGGTTGTGGATTGGTTGGAGCTAATGGCTGTTCTTCACCTAAATTCCTTCTTTTTGACCTTGTGTTGGTTGCAACACCTTGAGAAACTACTTTATTCATGCCACATAAATCTTCTACTTGCCAATTTACCAATGTGGTGTCATTTGGGGCTGATTGCTTTTGGAATGTTTCTTGTTGTTGTTTGTTTCCTTAACTACCCTCACCCTCCACACCAGCAGTTGTCACCATTAATGCTTGATTCAAAGCACCATTGAAGCACATGGATTGGTTATGAGGTTCATTGCATGGAAAACACCAGTCATACTCCTGAGCAATGTTGTTTTGTGTTAGCACCAATGCCTTAGAGGCAAATATGGCATTTAGATTATAGGGATGAAATGGTCTATTGGCAGGAGGCCTTGTTTGATTCATATTTGCAGCTAGATTAGGAGGTCTTTGTGGTTGGTATGGCTGCCTGTTGGGTTGAGCTTGGGGCTGGTAAGAAGGTCTAAAACCTTGGGCTTTCTGCCTCTTGAGAGTGACTAGCTCATTACCTAGGTTTTGCAATTGCTTCATGACTTCTTGAAGCTCATTTGGGGCACTTGGAGATGAAGTAGAAGCTTCATTTGAACTTTAATTTCTAAGAGTGGGAGAAGGAGCCAAATTAGGTGCTTGATTGGTATTTGGACTCTCTAAACTTGGAAACAATGGCATGGGAGGTTTATGGGCTAGTTTTTCATCTTGGATCAAACAATTTTCAGCCCTAATGGCAATGCTATAAGCCATAGTGATAGTTATGCCTCCCATGGACTGAATCAACATAGAAATATCTGAATTTAGAGCTTTGAGATAGTAGAGAAAAGCACCTTCTGTTGTTGGTCTGATTGCCACTGGAATTCTCTCCCAAGTCTTTTGAAATCTGAATTTGAAATCAGTCAGCTGCTCATTGGGAGCTCTCTTGATGGTTGTCAGCTTCTCCAAAAGAGACAAGTTGTCTCCCTTCTCTCCAAATTGCTCATGAAGTGCTATACATAGCTAATTCCAATTTTTGATAGAACCAGCTCCAAGGCTTCTAAACCATTGCAATGCTTTCCCCCTTGAATGAAGATGCCAGCAATTTGACAGCCACTTGCATCTCATTGATTTCATGAAATTGCACAAAGATTGGCAATGTCTTTAACATGATCACCTAGAGTAGTCTGATTTTCTCCAGTGAAGTAGGGAATGTTCTTCAAGGCTACAATTGGAATTGGATGTTGTGCATTGAGGGCAAGTGGGATGCTACCTGTGAAGTTGACATAGGGGTTGTTTTGTGCCATTCTAATTGGTCTTAAAACCCTTGTTGACTGAATGAAAGGCCTACCAGTTGGAGGAGTTGAGAGAGTTCTATTTAGTGGAGATGGAGACCTTTGAATCCTTCTCCCACTTTTCCTTACTCTTGGAGATAACTGTAGGTATTGAAACAACACTTCTTCTTCTCCAACTCTTGACCTTGTAGTGATTCTGTATCCAAAATGGTGCCCCAGCTTGTTTTTGTGGCTAACTCCTTGTGTTCTTGCCTCTCTTGTGCCTCAATCTACATTTTGTGATTTTTAGGAACTCAAGGCTTTTTGGAAATGGAACCATTAGATAGAGCTCTCTCTCAGCTTTCCAGAAAGGTAAAGTTTTCCTCCTAACACCTTATATTTTTCAAGTTATGGCTCGGCAGAGTTTTGTGGAAAATTTTCCCATTTGAGGCCCGCAGCCAATAGGAAGCTGCCACGTGGCGGAGGAGTTCAGGGGTCGGAGGAAAATTTGTAAATTTTTCCAAGTATTTTGGTCGAAGGTTTAAATGGAAATTTTTACCCCTTGGGGCCCGCAGACCAATTATAGTGTGACACGTGTCACAAGGGGAAGGCGCAATGAAAAATTGGCTAAGTGTTTGAGAAGGAGAGAGAATTCTAGATTGAATAAGAGATTACCACATGGCATCCGACCAGTGGATCGCGGGGAATTTTTGAAATTTTTTTCCAAAGACAAAAAAAAGGTAAAATTTGAATTTTTTTCCCGCCAATCCATTTTTGGGCCTTTTTTTCCCTAAATTTTCAAACGATCATATCTTTTGATCGAGAGCTTAAATTTTCATGTTCTTTATATCATTAGAAAGATGTTAAAATTATCTACATGATTCCATGGTCAATTTATAATTTTGGTTCATTTTGGAGAGATAAAATTCAAAAATGGTTTTGGTACGTGTCCATGGCCAGAAATGACATTTCAACAACCAAATTTAATATAGAATGGGTCGCATTCTTCTCCAATATGGTCAAAAATGATAGGGTATGGGTTTGTAAGGTCCTCCATGCTATTTTAATATATTTTCCATCAATGAGGGATGGCTCCCATGCATTTTTCACGTTTTCTCTCTCTTGGGCTCGACCCATGTACTTTAAAAGCCAGATTTGGCTCATTTCTTCATGGTTGAACACTTTTTGGCATAGAAAACTTCTTCTTTCACCTCCAGCAAGTGATAGTTGTAAGAATTAGACCTTTTTCAAGTATTTTAGTAGGTTTATACCTCTTTGAGTGTGGAATGCAAGAGATTTTTACATGGAATTGATAGTGCAAACTCTGTGAATGCTTTCAGTCCTCTATTTGTATTGTTTTACTTCATTTTAAGACCTCTAATTACATCTATCAGCTTGTGTATGTTTTCCCTTGTTGCATTTCATGAATTTGCGTCTATTTACATGGCAAAAAATGTTTCACCACTCCTTCTGGTGCATCACCATCTTTAGTTTAGTTTCATTTTTACATTTTTATCCCTATCTCCTTACAATTTAGAGTAGGATTAGGATCTGAACCTCTGTAGTTGTGAAAAATATATATCTAAATCAGAGGAGTTTGAGGAACCAGCCTCTAATCTAGAGATTCCTCTCTCATTTTCACCAGTCCCACACTTGGAGAGAGGTTTCCATGTTGTGTAATCACACTGGATGCCTAAAATATCAATTAAGAACCTTGATTTGCATCCAGGGGTGCTGCTGATTTACAACAACAGTTTTGGCACGGCCGGTGGGACCTTAGAGGTCTCATTTTTATTGCAGAAAAGTTGATGTGCATCTGCTGTAATTTTCTTTCTTGAAAAAAGCTATAATTTGCATATCTGGCAACTCCAAGGGGAAGAATCAACTGGTTTCAACAGTGCAGGACTGAAAACTCATGATAAGAATCACCACAAGGTCAAGAGCTGGAGAAGAAGAGGTGTTGTTTGAATATCTGCAGTTATCTCCAAGAGTAAGGCAAAGCGGGAGGAGAATCCAAAGGTCTCCATCTCCACCAAACAGAACTCTCTCAACTCCTCCACCTAGTAGGGCCTTTTCATTTAATCAACAAGGGTTCTAAGAATAATTAGAATGGCACAAAACAACCCCTATGTCAACTTCATAGGCAGCAACCCACTTTCCCTCAATGCACAACATCCAATTCCAATTACAGCCTTGAAGAACATTCCCTACTTCACTGGAGAAAATCAGACTACTCCAGGTGATCATGTTAAAGGACATTGCCAATCTTTGTGCAATTCATGAAATCAATGAGATGCAAGTGGCTGTCAAATTACTGGCATCTTCATTCAAGGGGAAAACATTGCAATGGTTTAGAAGCCTTGGAGCTGGTTCTATCACAAATTGGAATCAGCTGTGTATAGCACTTCATGAGCAATTGAGAGAAGGGAGACAACTTGTCTCTTTTGGAGCAAACTGGACAACCATCAAGAGAGCTCCCAATGAGCAGCTGACTGATTTCAACTTCAGATTTCAAAAGACTTGGGAGAGAATTCTAGTGGCAGTCAGACCAACAACAAAAGGTGCTTTTCTCTACTATCTCAAAAATCTAAATTCGGATATTTCTATGTTGATTCAGTCCATGGGAGGCATAACTATCCCTATGGCTTATAACATTGCCATTAGGGCTGAAAATTGTTTGATCTAAGCTGACAAACTAGCCCCTAGACCTCCCATGTCATTGTTTCTAAGTTTAAAGAGTCCAAATACCAATCAAGCACCTAATTTGGCTCCTTCTCCCACTCCTAGAAATCAAAGTTCAAATGAAGCTTCTACTTCATCTCCAAGTGCCCCCAAATGAGCTTCAAGAAGTCATGAAGCAATTGCAAAACCTAGGCAATGAGCTAGTCACTCTCAAGAGGTAGCAAGCCCAAGGTTTTAGACCTTCTTACCAGCCCCAAGCTCAGCCCAACAGGTAGCCATACCAACCATAAAGACCACCTAATCCAGCTGTAAATATGAATCAAATAAGGCCTCCTGCCAATAGACCATTTCATCCCTACAATCCAAATGCCATATTTTCCTCTAAGGCATTAGTGCCAACACAAAACAACATTGCTCAGGAGTATGACTGGTGTTTTCCATGCGATGAAACCTCATAACCAATCCATGTGCTTCAATGGTGCTTTGAATCAAGCATTAATGGTGACAAATACTGGTGTGGAGGGTGAGGGCAGTCAAGGAAACAACCAACAACAATAAACATTCCGACAACAATCAGCTCCAAATGACACCACGTTGGTAAATTGGTAAGTAGAGGATTTTTTGTGGCATGAATCAAACGGTCTCTCAAGGTGGTTGCAGCCAACAGAAGGTCAAAAAAGAAGGAATTTGGGTGAAGAAACAACCATTAGCTCCAACCAATCCACAACCTTCCATGGCTCCAAAAATGGTTGGCAAGTAAAATCCAATTTCAAATGCACAAGGGCAGCCAAGAAACAGCTTCTAGGACCCAACTCAAATACCAGTTATTGCTGCCCATGTGCCAAGGAGTGAATGTACAAGCAAAGGGACAACAAAGAGATCCTTCATCACCATTCAGTATCATTGATCAGATGAAGAAGACAAATGTTAATATATCAATGTGGGAATCCCTATCTATCTCAGGCCAAAGAGACTTGTTACAAGCTGCCATGAAGAACTGGCCAACTTCGAATCAGCAAGTTCATATACAAGAGAAAGTGCTCACAAATGCTGCCCAGCCTGAGGGAAATCATGGAGGACAGTAAGGTAAAATGTTGAAGCCCCCTCCTTTATATGTTTCATTAATCATTGGAAATTAGTTAGTGCACAATTGCATGATAGATTCCGGGGCAAGTAGCTCAGTGATGTCTAAACAAATAGCTGATCAGCTATTGCTCCAATATGAAACCATATCCAAAGGGGTAGTGCAGCTGGATGGGACAGCAGTAACAACAGTTGGGGGTGATTAGAAACTTGAGTCTTACCTTGCATGCATGTCCCAAATGTTGTTGTTTTCACAAGATGTATCAGTCATAGACCTTCCACCACTCTTTGCCCTATGCTTGTCAAGGGACTTCACAGCCAAGATTGGGGGATATTTGTCTACTGATTAGTCACACATGCTGTTCAGAATGAGGTATGGAACCAAAGATATAGTCAGGTCTGAACCACATTGAGCCTTACACTTCAAGTCAGATCAACGCCAATTGTTCAGCATTTGATAAAAAAGACCACCCAAGCACCGATGAAGCTGACACAAAGGTTGGGAGCATCCCGGATCTAACTCTTGATGAATGGGAAAACAAGGTACATGCTTTTGATCCTTATCAAGAAGTAGAAGAATCTGAGCTAGGGGTCTATTATATACATGAAGAAAATCAACCTATTCCTAACATCACCAAGCCAAACCACAAGGATGACAATGAGGTATGGCAGCTGTTTTTTGATGGATCAAGAAGTAGACAAGGTGCAGGAGGTGGAGCCATGCTTATTTCACCTCAAGGAGTAAGGTACTATTTAGCTTTTAGATTTAAGTTTGCATGCTCCAATAACACTGCTGAATATGAAGCCTTAGTGCAAGTGATGCATTGGGAAATCAAGAAGAAAATAAAGAACTTGCAAGTCTTTGGTGACAGTGAATTGATTGTAAATCAAGTCAAGGGACAACATGCTGCCAAGAATGATCTACTCAGGTGCTACAAGAACAAGGTGTGGGACCTCATGGAAGATTTTTAGGGTTTTGGCATCAACTCCATTCCTAGGAAAGAGAATCAAGCTACTGACAGGCTTGCAGCAGTAGGGGCAGCCTTTGACATTGTGGAAAGCTTTCAACAAGACAAGGTATAGCCAAACATCCACATGATTATGAGGCCTTCAGTGCCAGATAACAATGTCAGTTGGCAAGTGTTTGAGAATGACCAGCAAATCATCCATTTCTTGTAAGAAGAAGCCAAGTTCTCAGCTAAGAATCAAGAAAAATTAGATCAGCAGTATGGTGACCAAGTGGTACAACTGAGAACTAACAAGCTACCCAAGGGACTTATCACTTTGGAGTCCATTTTTAATCCCAATGATCAGTTTAGAAATGAGAAAGCAAAACATTCAGGTCAAGAGAGAGGATTCAGTATCCATCTTGGTAGAAGAGAAACAAACCATTACAAATTGGAAAGATGAACAACTGATCAAGAAAAGGTATGAGTTCGTACAGCTGTGTCAAGAGTTCCTTGATGTATTTGCATGGAGCTATGAAGATTTGAAAGGTTTCAATCCCAACTTAGCTCAGCATACCATTGAATTGGATCCAAATACTAAGCCTGTCAGGTAGAAAACAAAGACCAGTCAATCCACACATGGAGCCTCTCATGAGGAAAGAATTGGACAAGCTGATTGAGTTAAGAAATCATATTCCCAATCAAGCATTCTAGTTGGGTTGCCAACTTGGTTCCAGTCAGAAAGAAGAGTGGAGAGATCAGATTGTGTGTTGATTTCAGAGACTTAAATAGAGCATCTCTCAAGGACCATTACCCAATCCCTTCCATGGAGCAAATCTTGCAAGTTGTGGCTGACTCTGAGAGGTTTTCACTACTTGATGGCTACTCTGGCTACAATCAGATTATGGTGAAGGAAGAAGACCAATTCAAGACATCCTTCACAACCAAATGGGGGACTTTTGCATATAGGAAGATGCCATTTGGGCTGTCTAACACTAGTGCTACCTTCCAAAGAGCAATGGAGATGGCGTTAAAAGGTTTGATTAACAACGTGGTGCTGATTTACCTTGATGATATCACTGTTTTTTCCAAAAATGCAGCAGACCAACCTCTCTCATTTGAGATAAGTTTTCACGAGGTGTAGGAAATTTGGAGTGTCTTTGAATCCTAAGAAGTGTATCTTTCTTACAACATGAAGGAAAGCTCCTTGGCCATATTGTCTCCAAAGAAGGATTAGCAATTGATCCAGAGAGAGTCGAAGCCATAAGAGCACTACCATTGCCAAGGCACAAGAAAGTCCTTTAGAGTTTCTTGGGGAGGATAAAATTTGTTCGGAGGTTTGTCCAAGATTTTGTAGCCCTTGTCAAGCCCATCACCGAAATGTTAAAGAAGAGCATGGCTTTCAAGTGGACAATAGAAGGCAAGGAGAGTTTTGAAATAATCAAAGAAGCCATTTCTCAAGCACTAACTCTCATCAACCCGGACTTCTCCAAGGATTTCATCCTCTATGCATTTGGAGGTAATGACACTATTTCTGCCATTTTGGTACATCAAAACAAGGGTAATGATGAGCAGCCAATTGCCTTCTTCAGCCAGAGCCTAGATGAATATGAGGTGAAGTACACTTTTATTTAGAAGCATGTGCTGGCAGTAATCAGAATCTTGAAGAAATTCAAGCATTTAGTCTCAAACAACAAGGTCCAGATGCTGGTCTCACATGCTGGAGTTAAGGACTTCCTCCTCAACAAAGATTTGAATGAGAAAAGGGCAGGGTTGGATCACCCGTGTCATGGAGTATGACATTGAGATCAAAAATCACCAAGATGGTAAGAGGAAAAGGATTGTGTGAGCAGCTGGTTTTAGGGAAGCAAAAAGAAGCATGCAATGAAGGAGGGGCTGTTTTGACAGTTCCAGACAGCCATGAGCCATGTGGCACTCAAGAAGAAAACAATGTTGCCCCCACTCCTTGCTGGACCCAAGGTATAATGCACTTCCTAAGCATAGGCCTATGTCCTCCGGAGATGAACAAGACTCAAAGAAGACACTTCAGATTGCAGGCTATCCCATATGCCATTGTTGATGGAGTTTTGTTCAAGAAATATGTGAATGGAGTACTGCTGAGATGCATTAGCACAAATTAGATTCATAGGGTGTTGGAAGAGTTCCATGGTGGATCAGTTGGTGGTCATTTTGCACCAAGAGTGACAGCTCTAGAAATCATGAAGGCTGGTTATTATTGGCCTAAAATTTTCAGTGATTGCTATGCATGGATCAAGAGGTATAAGAATTGTGCATTCTTCACAGGAAAAGAGAGACTTGCTGCCCTTCCATTGCATCCAATCTCAGTTGACCAGCCATTCATGCAATGGGGTTTGGACTTCATTGGAGTCATTAATCCTAATTTAAGTCAAGGGCATAAATGGATTTTGACAGCCACGGACTACTTCACCATGTAGATTGAAGCAGTAGCACTCAAAGAAGGAAATGAGTCCAGCATCTTAGACTTTTATGAGGGGATAGCAACCAGATTTAGTATACCTGCTACGATAATCTCAGATAATGCATTGGCATTCATTGGATCCAAGGTGACTGAGTGGGCTGTCAAGAACGTGATCTACCTAAGCACTTCATCAAACTATTACCCTCAAGGTAATGGCTAGACCGAGTCTACAAACAAGAACTTGTTGAGGATTGTTAGGAGGACTCTTGATGAGAATCAGAGGTCTTGGCATACCAAACTGAAATCAGCCTTATGGGCTGATAGGATAACTCCCAAGAGATCCACAGGTAACTCTCCATTCAAGCTTGTTTATGGAAGAGAGGAAATCTTGTCCATGTCACTTGAGTTGCCAACATTGGAACTCATGAAGCAATTAGAGTTGCTAGAATTTGAGCCCATGGAGGTCAGATATACAGAGTTGATGGAGTTGTAGGAGGTCAAAAATCAGGCATCCCAAGCAATGGAAAAGGATCAAGCTTTGATCAAAAAGACCTTTGATAGGAAGGCCAAGGATAGATCTTTTCAGGTTGGAGATCTAGTGTTGAAATGGGATGTGGATAGAGCAAAACCGGGAAGGCATTCAAAATTTGATGTCATTTGGAGTGGCCCATACATGGTCACGAAGTGCAAGAACAACAATGCTTTCCAATTGGCCTCATTGGATAGTGAAGAACTATAGATTCCATTCAATGGAATCTATCTCAAGCATTGCTTCTAGAGGGAAATTTACCACCTTGTAAATATTAGATTAGATTTTCATTCCTCTAAGTGCTTTGCACATTGTTTTGTTGTAGGTTAGTTTTGCTTTCCCTAAGTGCTTTGGCATAGCTTGTTGTCCCTGGAGATGTTTTGTAGTCCTTACTTCCATCATGTGATATTCCATCTTCCTCCTTGCACATTCTAAGTTAGTTGAGGTTCTAAACAGAATATTTGATGACTCCATGCCCAATAGATTGCTTCAAGAAACTGGTATTTTCATCTAGCAGGCAGATGACCCCTCTGAGTCGCCAAAATTATTATCCAAAATGGTGCCCCAACTTGTTTTTGTGGCTAACTCCTTGTGTTCTTGCCTCTCTTGTGCCTCAGTCTACATTTTTTGATTTTCATGCACTCAAGGCTTTTTGGAAATGGCACCATTAGATAGAGCTCTCTCTCAGTTTTCTAAAAAGGTAAAGTTTGCCTCCTAACTCCTTATATTTTTCAAGTTATGGCTCGACGGAGTTTTTGTGGAAAATTTTCCCATTTGAGGCCCATAGCCAATAGGAAGCTACCACGTGGCTGAGGAGTTCGGCGGTCAGAGGAAAATTTGAAATTTTTCCAAGTATCTTAGTCGAAGGTTCAAATGGAAATTTTTTCCCGCAGGGCCCGCGGACCAATCACAGTGTGACACGTGTCACAAGGGGAAGGCGCAATGAAAAATTGGCTAAGTGTTTGAGAAGAAGAGAGAATTTCAGAGCGAATCAGAGATTTCCATGTGGCATTTGACTAGTGGAGCATGGGGAATTTTTGAAAAAAAATTCCAAAGACAAAAAAGGTAAAATTTGAAATTTTTTCCCGCCGATCCGTTTTTGGGCTATTTTTTGCCCTAAATCTTCAAATGATCATATCTTTTGATCCAGAGCTCAGATTTTCACGTTCTTTATATCACTAGAAAGATATTAAAATTATCTACATGATTCCATGGTCAATTTATAATTTTGGTTCATTTTGGAGAGATAAAATTCAAAAACGGTTCTGGTACGTGTCCATGGCCAAAAATGACATTTCAACAACCAAATTTAATACAAAATGGGTCGCATTCTTCTCCAATATGGTCAAAAATGACAGGGTGTGGGTTTGTAAGGTCCTCCATGTTGTTTTAATGTATTTTCCATCAATGAGGGATGGCTCCCATGCATTTTTCATGTTTTCTCTCTCTTGGGCTCGACCCATGTACTGTAAAAGCTAGATTTGGCTCATTTCTTCATGGTTGAACACTTTTTGGCATAGAAAACTTCTTCTTTCACCTCCAGCAAGTGATAGTTGTAAGAATCAGACCTTTTTCAAGTATTGTAGCAGGTTTATACCTCTTTGAGGGTGGAATGCAAGAGATTTTTACATGGAATTGATAGTGCAAACTCTGTGAATGCTTTCAGTCCTCTGTTTGTATTGTTTTACTTCATTTTAAGACCTCTAATTACATCTATCAGCTTGTGTATGTTTTCCCTTGTTGCATTTCATGAATTTGTGTCTATTTACATGCAAAAAAATGTTTCACCACTCCTTTTGGTGCATCACCATCTTTAGTTTAGTTTCATTTTTGTATTTTTATCCCTGTCTCCTTGCAATTTAGAGTAGGATTAGGATCTGAACCTCTATAGTTGTGCAAAATATAGATCTAAATCAGAGGAGTTTGAGGAACCAGCCTCTAATCTAGAGATTCCTCTCTTATTTTCACAAGTCCCACACTTGGAGAGAGGTTTCCATGTTGTGTAATCACACTGGATGCCTAAAACATCAATTCAGAACCTTGATTTACATCCAGGGGTGCTACTGATTTGCAACAACAGATTCTTCTCATGAGTTTTTAGACCTGCACTGCTGAAACCAGATGATTCTTCTCCTTGGAGTCGCCAGATGTGCAATTTATAACTCTTTTGAAGCAAGAAAATTGTAGCAGATGCACATCAACTTTGTTACAATAAAAATGATACCTCTAAGGTCCCACCAGGCATGCCAAAACTATTGTTGCAAATCAGCAGCACCCCTGGATGTAAATCAAGGTTCTAAATTGATGTTTTAGGCATCCAGTGTGATTGCACAACATGGAAACGTCTCTCCAAGTGTGGGACTTGTAAAATGAGAGAGGAATCTCTAGATTAGAGGCTGGTTCCTCAAACTCCTCTGATCATATCTATTATTTGCACAACTGTAGAGGTTCAGATCCTAATTTTATCTTAATTTGCAAGGAGACAGGGATAAGAAATGTAAAAATTAAAACTAAACTGATAAGGGTGATACACCAAAAGGAGTGGTGAGCACTTTTTTTCTCATGTAAATTGACACAAAATCAGAAATTTACAACATAAAAAATCATGCACATGTTGATAAGTTGTAAACATTGGTTTGAAATGAAGCAAACAACACATACAAAAGGACTGAAAGGCATTCATAGAGCCTGCATTGTGATTTTCAACATCAAAAATCCTTGTATTCCAACACCAAAGAGGCATAAAAACCTATTACAATCCTTGGAAGGTCTGATACTTGCCAAAATCACTTGTTGAAAGTGAAAATAGAAGCTTGTTGTGCAAAAAAAGTGTTCCCCCATCAAGAAATGAGCCAAATCTGGCTTTTACAATGCATGGGTCGAGCCCAAGAGAGAGAAAGCGTAAAAAATGTGGGAGCCCATTCCTCATTGATGGAAAATGCATTAAAATAGTATGGAGGACCTTACAAACCCATACCCTATCATTTTTGACCATATTGGAGAAGAATGCGACCCATTCTGTATTAAATTTGGTTGTTGAAATGTCATTTCTAGCCATGGACACGTACCAGAACTATTTTTGAATTTTCTCTCTCCAAACTAAACCAAAATTAGAAATTGTCCATAGAATCATGTAGATAATTCTAAGAGCTTTCCAATGATATAAAGAACGTGAAAATTTGAGCTCTGGATCAAAATATATGATCGTTTGAAGATTTAGGGAAAAAACGGCCCAAAAATGGATCGGCTGGAAATTTTTTCAAATTTTACCTCTTTTTTGTCTTTGGAAAAAATTTCAAAAATTCCCCACACTCCACTAGTCGGATGCCACGTGGCAAGCTCTGATTCACTCTGGAATTCTCTCTCCTTCTCTTTTTCACGGGTTTTCCTTTGAAAATCAACCTTTTTATACTCTTTTGGAAAAATTTCAAATTTGCCTCCAACCCCCGAACTCCTCTGCCACATGGCAGCTTCCTATTGGCTACGGGCCTCAAATGGGAAAATTTTCCACAAAAACTCTGCCGAGCCATAACTTGAAAAATATAAGGAGTTAGGAGGCAAACTTTACCTTTCTAGAAAGCTGAGAGAGAGCTCTATCTGATGGTGCCATTTCCAGAAAGCCTTAAGTGCCTGAAAATAAAAAAATATAGACTGAGGCACAAGAGAGGAAAGAACACAAGGAGTTAGCCACAAAAACGAGCTGGGGCACCATTTTGGATAACAATTATTATTGCTTGTGTGATTGCTAATGAGACAACATACTTGTCGTATGCTTGATGAACTCTATTCACTGATTGACAGCACACCTTGAATCAATTCCATTGATCCAAGGT
Source organism: Taxus chinensis (assembly GCA_019776745.2). NCBI lineage: Eukaryota > Viridiplantae > Streptophyta > Pinopsida > Cupressales > Taxaceae > Taxus > Taxus chinensis. Next base: position 473,527,778 of record CM034147.1, on the reverse strand, counting down.
ATGTTGTGGCCTTGTTATGATCAGTTTGTCGATTTACTTTTAAACCAGACTAAAGGTTGATATAAATGTTGCAGCATCTGATTTCAGGTATGAATATCTGGTACGTAGATTCCAATGAAAAAGGTTCGATTCTGAAACCACACACCATTGTAACGCTAGACAACGTAAGACGATAAGGGCCTGGATGCAAGTGGGACAGGTATGTGGAACTTAGGATGAAATGTCCTGCTTAATGTTGAATATGACTGTCAGGTGGAAAGACTTGATATGGAAAACTAGTTAATTAAATATTAGAGGATTAAACCCTAACCTACCCCTAAGTTTTATCCTATACACTAAACTACTATTCTATATGGATTTTTAAATTTTATAAGGATGAAAATAGATGTGAATTCTATTAACCTAGGAAACTAGGCGAATGACCTAGATATGGACTATTAAAATCCTAAACTAAAACCCTAGCCTAAGGAAGGGGACGCATAGACCCATGCGGATGGAAAGGATAAGGGGGGAAGGTCAGAAATTTAATGGGACAGTAAATGGAGTCCTTACATGTGCAGCGCCAAGTTTGGCGGGAACATGGAAAATTTGGAGGCGTCCAACTAGCTATGAAGCTAATCTATGATTTCATGCAAAAATTTGAAATTGGGAACTCACCAACCCTGAGTTGGCGGTGGTGTGAAAAATTAGGAAAAAGCAATGCATTCAATGCATTCAATTACCTTGGTTTTAGCAACCAGCTCACCTTGGAAAGAGGATAGAGGAAAAAGGAAAATTGTTTGTTGTTGTGTGCATTTGGATTTTAGTTGCTCTGCATTTTGTTTCTCCCTGGTTCTGTCAAACTAGCTGTGTTTTGATTATTATCTCTGTTCTTTGGAAAAAAAAAGACTATTCTTGAGCCTGTGGAAGTTAGTGACTGGTTGGAAAGCATGGCCAAGGACGTCGTGGAGAGAAACAACTCCAGTGGGCATGGTTTTCTTCAAGCCACAAGAAAAATTAACAGGCATGTTAAGCCCTTCTCCTTAAACCGCTTGCTTTTGTTTAATCGTCTCATTAAAACAACCCTGCTCTTATGATGGGGGTTTTGGTTATTTGATTTGGCTATTTTGTTGAGATGATTTTGGGTTGAGTCGTTCTTTTGATGTATGCGACTTAAGCATTCTTTGCATACTTATTGAGTGGAATACACTACCCATGCTGAGTGGATTTGTTTCGATAGTATTGGGGATTCGTTCTTTATTTTATGAGTTTGTGCTTATGAACACTTTAGCTGTGCGTGTAGAAATTCTTAGTTCTATGCATCCTTGTGAAAATAGGAGGATGAGATGATTTTTTTTTTGTATGTCTGGTTGAAGAGTCATTATATGGATGAATACGACTTGAGTATTCTTGTGTGTTTTGAAGAAAATGAGTTTTTTATTACTAAAACTATTAATAAACTAGTTTTCTCTTTTGTTGTTGGAAATCTGAAGCTAATGGTAAGTGGATTTTATTGTGTATTATGGATTCGGTCTTATGTAAACAATACTTATAAGGAGATTGTTTTTCTGAATGCTGTACGTGAACGGTTTTTGAAGAACCATGAGAATAATAGATGGAACTATTGGGTGAGTTATTTTATTGAGGGTATACAGGGCATAGAATATAAATACTTGGAACAGTGGGCTTGTTTCATCGTTTTACTCTCACTTCCTTTTTAAAATGATTAAAAAGCATCTGTGTTTGGTTGAATTCCATGAAAGACTTTGTTTAAAAGAATTAATTCTTGATTCTGGAACTGAGTATCTGGATATTTACCAGATAGATTAGAGTTCACTATTTCAGTCTTCTTTGGATTGGATGATGAATTATTTGTATAAATATGTGATTGTATACCTATACGAACTGCCCTTTAGATTTCTTGCTATTTCATCAAGGATAAACTGAAGTGGAATTCTTACTTTGAATGTTTGGAAAATGATTCTTTTTTTTTATTATTATGAGGAAGCTCATAATTTTGTAGCTGGCTGTACATTCATGTTGTTTAGGTCTAGCTGAAATGCTGGTTTTGATGAAACTATAGATGATAAAACTAGATGTGCATTCTTGCTTGTCTATATCTAGACGTGAATGTCTATAGAGTGAAATGTTTAAAAGGAAATGATTACGTTTATAGGTTCTTTTGGTACTAATGTTTACGGACCAGTTGCAATGAACTCTGGTCAACATTTTGGAAAGGTAATAGTAGATTTTGAATACTGAAATATACTATTCTGAATGAATTATACTATTGGAATATGTCTGTTCTAAATAATGGGTATTTGGATAGACAGTGAGAAGAGGTGATATGATCTTTTTCCCTTTTATTCGATTATTTATTTTTGTTCATTTCTCTTTGGACTGTTATCATTGATTGATATCACATTTGGATTAAAATTCTCAGTACAGCTATGAGGAAAGGAAAGAGAGTGTGGATGGATAATTTGAATTAATGTCCGTTTCTTCTCTCTTATAGCTAGAAATATATAATTATTATGAATTAAATTTTGTACTGCTTTGGTTTAAGCATCTACATTAATTGTTGTTTAATTTTCTCTTCTGCGTTTGATTGTTTGAATTCTGATGAGTTGTATGAAAGCAAAGGAAAGTAGTTCAGTTGAATCTTCAGTTATACTCTATCTTTTGAAATTATAACTATTGTGAGGAATGGAAATTATAGCATTTATGCTAGAATAGCAGTTTGCAAAATTGTGTTTGTAGTTCTTACAGATATTGTAATCTGGAACTGTTTGATGGAAATTACTCCTTGTAATAATTATTTGGGAAAGAGGGCAGTCATCCTTTGTCTGATTAGGATGGTAATTAGATGATTGAGTTGTTATGTTTTTTTTATTAAGGGAAAATAGTTTTGAAGGGACTATACCCTGAATACAAAAGGGCTCAAAAGCCAGATAGAAAAGATTAAAGAAGTAGCCCAGAGAAGGGCAGAATAGTCAACCAAGGAAGGCTCAACAGCCAAATATTACAATAAAGGAGAAAACAGGATCTAAACGTACAAAGATCCAGAGAAAAGAAGGCAAGAACAAAAAGGAACCAAAAGAGAAACAACAAAAGGAGCCCCACCGCAAAACAGCTCCAGAACCGCTCGAAGATGGCCACATCGTAGCCAAAAAACAGCAACATAACAGCCCTTTACTTGATGGCTCTATCAATTTTGGTTTTGATAGCCTACAGAGACATGAAGAAGGCGATGGCAGTGGCCTGAGAGGGGTCTTGAATATCAGCTTGGGCAATTGCAATCTCCCTTTTCTCTTTACAGCCCCATATATCCTCATTGATCTCGCTTAAACTGCAAACACTTTGGACATGTTGCTCAATGAAGTTGTAAATGCTTTTGAGGGTAGACAATATGCAGTCATTTCAGCTTTTAGCATTCCCCAATCTGCCATCCAAGAGACTGTAGTTTCTTGAAAATCTCACCAATAACCCCCTCATCCTCCTCACTTTGAAGGATCCTTTTACCCTTAGCTCTTTCCATGTTTTTTATAGCTCCTTTGAGCTCTTGAAGCTCCTTTTCTAATCTTTCCACCCTAACCAGCAAATCCTCTTCTTTGGATTCCTCCACCGGTCTACTGATATGCAGAAGGCTTTCAGCTAGTTCTAAATCCTTGTGGCTCCTCAGGACACGTTGGAAAGTAGGGATTTTGGCTTTAAGGATCTTGCTTTTCTTGTTGGAGGTCGCATCTTCATTCTTTCTTTTTAGCAGGGGGTTAGTGGGAGCAGTGTGGGAAGGAGTAGGTATGGAGGAGGGAGGTGGGATAGGATTCACTAGAGGGGAGTTGGAGAAATGGCGGTGAATCAAAAGGATAAGGCCTTGGTGTAAAGGGACAGCCCTAGAGTGGCTTTGAACTTCTCTTATGGATTTCTCCAAGGAGTTAATCAAATAATGAGGAAAGCTGATAATGTTATTTCTACGAAAATGATTTAGAAAAATCAGATGTTTTTGAGGTATAGTCACATATCTTCCTTCAAGGGTAACATACCTTACCACCATTTTGGCTAGTCCAGTAAACAATTCAGGGATCGACTCCACCTTGAGGCCAGCAGTCACGAACTCAAGATTCTCTCCCTCTTCCAGAAATTTCTTGGTTTCAACCTCCCTATCTACCTTTTTATTGAAGAATTTTGTGCCTTCCAAGCTGAGGCCCGTGATTTGAGCTATGAGCTCTTCTGTGATTTCCATTTTCATGTTATTATATTTAACTATTCTGTTCTTCCAACCCCAAGCGAACTTGATAGAGATGTCCTGGTCGAATCCTTGGATCCTTTCAATGAAATTAGACAGGCCCCCGATTTACAGGTATTCCCACAGCTCCGTGTTCTCTTTCCACTCAGGGTTGTGGGTCAGTTCGGTTTTGCATGGTGCCCCCACCATGTTTCCCCTGCACCTTTTCTTGTTCTCAACGGTAAAATATCTATCAATGTGTGGAATAGGCAAAACTTTGAACTTGGAGTTTAAATCATTCCTTTCCGTGAAAGCTGATTTAATTATTATGCTACACTTGTTATTATTACCCCTCGCCTCGGCTTTCCTCCTATACCAAGGAATGATGACAGCCCCGCCCACACAGATCGCAAAAATCATCCAAATCTTTTGTGATGTCATCCACATGTACTTGGGGATCCACACTTTAGCATCAAAAAAACAACCGTTAGTTATGATTTTTATAGCCATGAAGATCAATGATTATGGATTTATTGACATGAGCGGGCAGAACGTCCCCGCCAATCCAAGTTTGAAAGGGATTATTAACACTGAAGTTATCCAAACTGTCAGCGACCCTATTTCCTTCCCGGTATGTGTGGGTGATTTGGACATTTACAAAGCTTTTACCTATATCAATAGATTCTTCTATAAAATCCCTAATAGACCAGCTGGGGTGTTGCTTTTTATTCAGAAGATTGATAATATTAAGTGAATCACCTTCAATTATGATATTTGGAATGTTACAATCTCTGGCAAGTCTAATACCCCAAAGAGCCACCATGGCTTCGGAGTAATGATTAGTCTATCTGCCCATTCTCCTAGAAAAAGTAGCAACATAATAGCCTCTTTGATCCCTGATGATTCCCCCTCCTCCAGAGTCACCTGGATTGCCCTTAGAGGCCCCATAAAAATTTAACTTGTGCTAATCAGTGGGGGGTTTAATCCATCAGACTGTGTTCCTGTCAGTACCATTGTTATTTCTATTGACGGTGGCAATATTCCATTCAGTCAGGATGCATTCTTCATTCTCTAGGTAGAGTCTATTTTTAGGGGGTTTAAATCTAGCAATATTATCTTGCACATCAATGATAATTTCCTTATATATTTTGTTAAAAGCCTGTCTATTGTTTCTGAAAATATTATCATTACGAGCCTTCCAGATTCTCCACATAGTGTGGGGAAAAACAAGTTTCCATAGCCTTTTTACCATGCAATGTTTGAACGGAGAGTTCCATTGCTCCCAAGCCTGAGGGCAGGTAAGGGGGGAAATCCATCTCAGATTGAATTTTACAATAACAAGCTGCCAAATTTTGGAAGCAATCTCACAATGGAGGAATAAATGCTTTATATCTTCAGCCTCATGCTGACACATGCAACATCTATTCGGCATGATGAATCCCTTCTTGATGAGGTTGTCATTAGTTAGGATCTTTCCATTAATAATTAGCCACCAAAAGAAGTTCACTCTAGGAGTTAGCTCTGGCATCCACAATTTGTGCCACTTAATTTCGTTTGCCATGGATGCAAAGAAAGAATTATATCCTGCTTTAACAGTGTAATCCCCATCAAAAGAATCTTTCCAGATGAGCTCATCCTTAAGATTTTGATTACTTATATGGATTAGGGAAAGTTGATTATGAAGAGATGTAATATCAGCCTAAATATTAATATGCTCCACTTTTAGCTGCTTCCATTTTCTTTTGTTTCCATTCCTCTCAATGTATCCCTGGATTTTGTGTCCATACTTTGTAATCAAGCTGTCTTTAATATGATCATAATCAGAAATCCAGTTAGAATCCGTCCACTTATCAGTCCAGAAGTTTATGATTTGTCCATCTCCAAGCTTCCAGCTGTACCCCTGAGAGAGAATGTGTCTGCTGCGAAGAAGGTTGTTCCAGAAAATAGATCCACTCAGAAGGGACTGATCATAAATGAAGGAAATATTTCTTTGATTTGAAAGATATTTGGTCTTAATCAGCTCTGTTCAAGGTCTGTGCTCTTTTAAAAGCCTCCATCCTAATTTTGCAGTAAGGGCAGTACTCATATGATTGATATCTTTGATGCCTAACCCCCCTAGTCTCTTAGGTTTACAAACCTGTTCCCAAGCCACAAGATGATATCTGAATCTGTCCTCCGTACCGTGCCACAAAAAGTGTTTTTGTATTTTCTCAATACTGTTCATCACAGCTACAGGCATGCTGAACATTGACAGAATGTATATAGGCAGGTTTTGAAGCATGCTTTTAACCAAAAGACACTTACCTGCACTTGAAAGAACTGCTCCTTTCCAGCTAGCCAACTTTCTTTGAAATCTCTTAATAAGATCATTCCATACCTCCATTGAAATCTTGCTAGTACTTAAAGGTAACCCTAAGTAAGTAGCTGGTAGAGAATTAATTGTGCATCCTAGAATAATAGCAATCTTTCTTTGCCTCTCCTCAGGAGTATTGAAGAAATAAATAGAGCTTTTGTCAAAATTAACTTTTTTCCCTGAGGCTTCCTCATAAAATCTGAGGACGGTTTTAATGGCCTTTCCTTCAATAATAGAAGCCATTAGTAACAGCAAAGTGTCATCAGCAAACTGCTGATGAGAGGAGATCTGATTACCCGTAGTTGGAGGGAAGCCTTTTAGCATGCCAATGTCAATAGCTTTGGAAATATATCTACTTAAACTGTCAGCCATAATAATGAATAAAAGAGGGGATATTGGGTCACCTTGCTGTATACCTCTATTATTGGCAAAATAGCCCACAGGTTCCCCATTAACAACCACAGAGAATCTAGAGGTAGAGATGCAAGAGTGAATAATTTTTCTGAATTTTCTTTGAAAACCAAATTTGGCCAGGACCTCATCCACGAATCTCCAGGAGACTCTGTCAAATGCTTTATGCATGTCAAGTTTAATGGCCATCCCCGCCTTTTTAATTTTATCCATAGAATGTATAGTTTCATGAACCATGATAATTCCATCTTGAATAATTCTTCCTTGAATGAATCCGCTCTGTTATTGAGAAATGATCTCCATGAGAATAGGCTGCATTCTAGTGGTGAGAATCTTTGTAAAGATCCTATAGATGACATTGACCAAACTGATAGGCCTGAAGTCTTTGAAGTCTTTTGCATCCATCTTTTTCGGGGCAAGCACAATGTGTGTATTATTTAGTTCTTTAATAAGATTTCCCGATCTGTAAAATTCATTGATAGCTTTCAAGAGATCTTCAGAGCATATTTCCCAACATCTTTGGAAAAAGTCAGCCGAGAAGCCATCTGGACCTGGAGCCTTATCCCCTTCTAAAGCAAAGACAGCCTTGTTTAGTTCTTCAACGGTAACAGATTTTGAGAGATTTTTAAAATGCTCAGCAGGTATTATATTATTAGGAATGGAGTCCAGAAGGAAAGATGCCGCTTGTTCATTATAGGAGGTATCTTCAGTGAGGATGTTCTTATAAAAATTTAGTGCCTCTGTTTTGATATCTTCAAGATCCTTAGTAATGTTTCCATTTCTTTTAGCAACTTCAGAAATTCTGTTACAAGCTCTATGTTTGATGGCTGTCAGGTGAAAAAAAATTTGTATTTTTGTCCCCATCCTTAAGCCAAAGTGCTCTAGATTTCATTCTCCA
>CM034147.1:473489912-473509912 GCA_019776745.2 Taxus chinensis | reverse complement strand
AGCACATGCTACACGCATGTGCAGCACATGACATACACGCACACACATTCGCACTATTTCATTCATGCAAAAAACTCACAGGAAACAAAATAGCATACGAACAGGGACACACGCATCCCACCTCTCCATAGTGGAGATTGTTTCACACACACATACATAGTTCCTTTACACATGCTCAAATATGTACACGTCCAAAACAACAATTCACAAGCATGTAAATCACATTTCCAAACTCCCTCGCACACAGCAAGACTCACGTACACGCACATAAACATGTGCACGCACACGCACAGGAGGAAAAATCACATGTTTCACACAGACCATGAACAAGGGACACGCACATTCAAATTTTAAAGGCAGAGGGATATGAGAGGATGCATGTGGCATTCTCACAGTGAACATGCACACGCATCATTTTTACTCACATCCCAAACCCAGAGACACATGTCACACATCACACGCATATGCATATGCATACCCACATGGAGATGAAAATGCTCAAAAATTACACCCACTAACTTGTAACAAGGACATGAATTAAAAATTTGGACACATAAAGTGTAATAAAGCACTTACTTATTGTTGCAAATCAGCAGCACCCCCTGGATGTTGAAAAGATTTCTAGTTTGATCACTACTATGCATCCAGTGTGATTGCACAACATTGAAGCATCTTCCCCAAGTGTGGGACTTGCAAAATGAGAAGAGGAATCTCCAGTTTAGAGGCTGGTTCCTCAACTCCTCTAATCAGCTATTTCACTTACACAATTGTAGAGGTTTAAACTCCTAAATCCTACTCTAAATTCCAAAGGAGACAAATATAGAGAATGCAAAAAAAGAAAAACTAAGAACTAATGCTAATAGGTGATGCACCAAAGGAGTGGTAGAGCATTTTTTACTTCTACATGAATTGACACAGTTCATAAAATGCAACACAACAGCAAAACATGCACAAACTGATAGCTCATAATGTAAGTGTTAGAAGATTAGGCAAAGCAATGACCAGCAGAGGATGAAAGGATTGAGGGACTTTAATCACAGGGCCTGTATTGTTATTTTAACATCAAATATCACTTGCATTACAAAGATCCTGAAAGGCAAAAATATAGTGCTGCAGTTTCATAGAAAAGGTAAAATGTTATTCCACTAAATTCTACTTCTAGGAGGAAGAAAAAGGGAGCTTGCCATACACAAAAAAGTGTCTCAACCCTTTGACAAAATGAATTCAAATCTGGGTTTTACAGTGCAAGGGACGAGCCCAGGAAAGAGAAACATGAGAAAACAGTGCAAGGGGTTCAACCATTAACCAAAATGCCATCAAAACAGTATGGGTGACCTAACAGACCCATTCCCTAACATTTTTAACCATGCTGGGAGAGAATGCGAGCCATTCTTCATTAAAAATCAGTGGTTAAAACGTCATTTCTGTTCATGACCATGTGCTAGAAGAATTTTTTGATTTTCTATCTCTCCAAAATCCATCAAAAATACAAAATTGACCCCATAGAATCTTGTAGAGAATTTCACTAGCTTTCCATTGATATAAAGAACGTGAAAAATTGAGCTCTGGATCGAAAGATATGGTGATTTGAAGTTTTAGGTCAAAACAGGACCAAATCGGGTCGGTGGGAAAAAATTCAAATTTTTGCACCTTTTTGGTCATTTGGAAAATTTTCCAAAATTTCCCCACACTCCACCACTCTAGGTGCCACATGGCAGCATCTCATTGGCCATGCGGACCTTTCAGGGGAAGATTTTTCCCAAAATACTCCGCTGAGCCATAACTTCAAAAATACATGGAGTTAGGAGGAAAACTGTTACCTTTCTGGAAAGCTGAGAAAGAGCTCTATCCAATGGTGCCACTTTCCAGAAGGTTTTTAGTGCATGAAAAGTAAAATTTTGTGACTGAGGCACAAGAGAGGGAAGAATGGGAGGAGTTAGCCACAAAATGAGTAGGGGGCACATTTTGGATAACAATTTTGGCGACTCAAAGGGGTCATCTGCCTGCTGGATGAAGTTACCAGTTACCTGAAGCATCCATTGGGCATGGAGTCATGAGTTATAGCCTGAAAAATGATCTAAACTTTGAAAACCTCCTCTCTGAGCCACTTGGAAACCCACTAAAATGGACTGTGCAAGAGCAAAACCAGCACCACAAAAACTATGTACAAAACTAAAGGTCATACATGCTCCAAAATGGAACATGCAGAGTGTGCACAAGCACTTCTTTTACTAAAATAAAAACTACTTATCCTACTCTAACTGGAAGCAAAAGTGGGCTAAACAAACCCTGCAACTGGTTGGGAGAAATAGCTTCCCTTTCTCAAAAGTTGCAACCATGCAACTGATTTGGCACTGAACATGGATGATTGGATGAGTGGAAAATCAACAAGAAGCTGGTCTTCTACCCAAATCATCAAGGTGTCAACTGAAAACAAATCCAATACCTCTTTTAGTTGCTCTGCATTTGGATTGAAGAGGTATGACAGTTGATCCTTGGTACTTTGTAGCCCACCCTCATGCTTAGAAGCAAGCATGACTGGTTGTGACTTCTCCTTTGGTTCCAATGAAGTCAAATACCTTATTGGGCAAGGTATGATCCGTTTTACTACGCCCATAGCTCTGATTTTCAATTCCAAAAAAGGAGTCTTCTTGTAGACCTTCTTGGGTGGGTGATGTGGAAGCAATGGTAGGACTTTTCTGCCCTTTCTCTTCCTTCATGGCAACATGGAACTCTTCAATAGTGTGCAACTCCTCATTTTTTATTGCAACATCCAATGAAGTTGCTTTTGCATTGTTGTTACCTGCTGTAATACATTGTTTTCTTTGGGGCTCCTCCATTGTAGCTTTTAGAAGATCAAATTCTTCCAGCTTTGATTCAAGAGGCATGTTGCAAACTATAGGTTGTTGTCCTTGAACTCTTTTGTCCATGGCAGCAAGTTCTTGTTGTTGGAGAACGAATGGTGAAGAAGGAAACATGGTAATTTCAGCTAGCTCTTCATCTAAACATTCTTCTAAGTCTGATGGCAAATCAAACTCTTGAATGTCTTGCTACAAAAAAATGTCTCTCCCTCTTGTATGGTGGCCTCCAAATCTGCATTTTCTTCACCCTGTATAACTTCATTTTCAAACATGAAACTTTTCAATCCAAACTCATCCCAAAAATCAGATTGTTGGAGAGATGAAGTGGGAGAGAAGCATGAAATTTCTTGTGCCTTTTGCTCACAATTTGGACCTGTTTTGTTCACCTCCATAATGGCTTCATCAATCAAATCAGCCCCTTCAAATGAAATCAAAAACGTATCAATAATGCTTCCTTCTTCTACTGTTGTAAAAACTGACTTGACATCATTTATTTGCTCCTCAAAGATGGGGCTTTGAGATGGTTTTCCTTCCTTCTCAATGGCTGATTTTGCAGTGCAAACTGGATCAGCAATTTCTTTGGGAAAAGTGCCAACATGGACACCCAACTCATCACCAACAAACTGCTATTTTTCTCGCTTCACTGCTGTTATAAAATCAGCCTTGTTTTCCATTTGTTCTCCAACTTCAACATCCTCTATTGGTTTCACCATTAAGGGGATTTTTGTAATCCCAAATTTAAGAGCCCAACTCTTCAGACTTTGAATTTCTTCATCCTTGTTTGGCTCTTCTTTCTACTATTGTTTTCCTTGATTAGCACTCTAATTTTTATCATCCCAACATGGATTTCGGAATGCAAGAGGAGAAGTGGATTGTAACTCAATTGATTTTGCAATTTTTTGTGGTGGTGGAGGAGGTAGGAACTCTTGTTTCTTTGGAGGGAATGACTGTTTTGAAGGGAAAAGGATAGAAGAATTGAGATGGGCTGGAAGATTAGGGAATGGAGAAATGGATTCAACACTTGCGACAACAGATGGAGAGTTTAAAACTTGACACTGCTGAGATAAAATAGATGTTGTTGCAGGCTCACAGCACCCCTGGATGCAGATCAGGCTTCTAGGTTGATGTTTCAGGCATCCAGTGTGATTGCAAAACATGGAAACCTCTCTCCAAGTGTGGGACTTGTGAAAATGAGAGAGGAATTTCTAGATTAGAGGCTGGTTCCTCAAACTCATCTGATTAGATCTAATACTTGCACAACTTCAAAGGGTCAGATCCTAATCCTACTCTAGATTACAAGGAGACAGGGATAGAAGTGCAAAAATTGAAAATAACTAAAGATGGTGATGCACCAAAAGGAGTGGTGAATATTTTTGTCATGCAAATAGACACAGAACAAAGTTTACAACATAAAACATACACAAACTAATAAGATATAATTTAGGATCTGAAATGAAGCAAATAATACAAACAAAGGACTGAAAACCATTCACAAAGCTTGCATTATCATTTCCAATGTCAGAATCACTGCATTACAACCTTAGAGAGGTAAAAACTGTTATAATCTTTGGAGAGGTCTGATTCTTCGTCAATCACTTGCTGGAGGTGAAATAAGAAGTCTGCTATGCCAAAAAATGTTCCCCCTTTTTGAAATGAGCCAAATCTAGCTTTTACATTGCATGGGTCGAGCCCAGGACAGAGAAAACATACAAAACATGGGAACCCATTCCTCCTTGACTGCAAATGCATTAAAATGGCATGGGGGACCTTACAAACCCATACCATGTCATTTTTGACCGAATTGCAGGAGAATGCGACCCATTCTGCGTTAAATTTGGTTGCTGAAATGTCACTTCTAGCCATGAACACACGTCAGATCTGTTTCTTAACTTTCTCTCTCCAGACTACACCAAAATTCAAGATTAACCCTGGAATCATGTAGAGAATTTCATAAGATTTCCGTTGATATAAATAATGTGCAAATCCAAGCTCTGGATCGAAAGATATGACGATCTGAAGATTTAGGGCACAAAACAAATGAAAATGAGTTTTAAATTTTTTTCCCGCGCTCTACCACCTGGATGACATGTGTCAAGCGCTGATTGGATGCGTAATTCTCTCTCCTTCGCTTACCTATGGGTTTTCCCTTGAAATTTGACCTTTTTGTGATTTTGGAAAATTTTCCGCTTTTCCCCCACGTCCCACTTGGGACACGTGGCATGATCTGATTGGAGGACAGGGGTGCAGGGGTATCCTTTACTTTTTAGCTTTTTGCCAAAACTCCTGCCAAATTCTCTAACTCCTCCCTGAGCTCCGCACTTCCCTACTCAATTGGACATGTTTCCTCTTTTTATTGGCTCGGGCTAACCCTTCAAACCTCACCCTTTGAACTTTTGGACATTTCCCCCTGTGACATGTGTCATGCTACGATTCGTCCATGGGCCTACCGGCTTTTCGCGTCCCTCACATCCTCACGGCCCGGCTGTTCCAAACTGCTTGGAAAAATTCCTCCGATCCACCTGAAATGGGCTTCCTTGTTCCTTTTCTGCCGATGACATGTGGCGTGATCTGATTGGCTCTCGGCTTTCTCGGCTCTTCGCGTCCTCCGCGTCCCTATGTCCCAAATGTCCCAGTGCGAAAGTTCTCATTTTTGGTCGATCCGGGCGGTTCGTGTCCTTTGCGTCCTCGTGGCCTAGATGTCCCAGACTGTTCCGCTCAGCAGCTAGTCAATTTTCCTCTGACCTTTGGCCAGTTCACCTTCTTCGCATCCTCGCGGCCCAGATGTCCCTTTGCTCTACGGACTGCCTGGCGCCCTTTCAGCCGATTCGCGCTCCGATGTCCCAACTGTCCCAAGGACCACCTGGACTAGGACTTAGCCATTTTTCATGATTTTTCCTAGCCCAAGCTTGTTTTTTGCAACTTTTTCACCTTTTCTCAAAACTTGCTCTTTTCTACTTGGACAGGAGAGTTAGAAAAAATCTGAGGGGAACCTAGAAACATGATTTTTTACCCTGAATCAATCTATTTTCCTGGGACTTGGGTATTTTGATGCATGTTATCAAATTTACCCTAGGGGGCAAATTAGATAACAATTTGGTGACTCAGCGGGGTTACCTGCCTGCTAGGTAGAAGATACCAGTTTCCTGAAGCAGTCCATTGGGCATGGAGTCATCAAATATTCTGTTTAGAACCCCAACTGACTCAGAATGTGCAAGGAGGAAGATGGAATATCACCTGATGGGAGCAAGGACTACAAAACATCTCCATGGACAGCAAGTTGTGCCAAAGCACTTAGGGAAAACAAAACTAACCTACATCAAAACAATGTGCACAAGCACTTGGAGGAATGAAAATCTAATCTAATATTTACAAAGTAGTGAAATTCCCTCTAGAAGCAACGCTTGAGATAGATTCCATTGACTGGAATCTACAGTTCTTCACCATCCAATGAGGCTAATTGGAAAGCATTGTTGTTCTTGCACTTCGTGACCATGTATGGGCCACTCCAAATGGCATCAAATTTTGAATGCCTTTCTGATTTTTCTCTATCCACATCTCATTTCAACACTAGATCTCCGACTTGAAAAGATCTATCCTTGGCCTTCATATCAAAGGTCTTCTTAATCAAAGCTTGATCCTTTTCCATTGCTTGGGATTCCTGATGTCTGATCTCTTGCAGCTCCATCAACTCTGCATACCTCACCTCCATGGGCTCAAACTCTAGCAACTCCAGCTGCTTCATGAGTTCCAATGTTGGCAACTCAAGTGACATGGGCAAGATTGCTTCTCTCCCATAGACAACTTTGAATGGAGAGTTACCTGTGGATTTTTTGGGAGTTATCCTATCAGCCCATAAGGCTGATTTCAGTTTGGTATGCCAAGACCTCTGATTCTCATCAAGAGTCCTCCTAATGATCCTCAACAAGTTCTTGTTTGTAGACTCGGCCTGGCCATTACCTTGAGGGTAATAGTTTGATGAAGTGCTTAGGTAAATACCGTTCTTGACAGCCCACTCAGTCACCTTAGATTCAATGAATGCCAATGCATTATCAGAGATTATTGTAGCAGGTACACAAAATCTGGTTGTTATCCCCTCATAAAAGTCTAAGATGCTATACTCATTTGCCTCTTTGAGGGATACTGCTTCTGTCCATTTGGTGAAGTAGTCCGTGGCTGTCAAAATCCATTTGTGCCCTTGGCTTGAATTGGGATTAATGACTCCAATGAAGTCTAAACCCCATTGCATGAATGGCTGGTCAACTGAGATTGGATGCAATGGAAGGGCAGCAAGTCTCTCTTTTCCTGTGAAGAATGCACAATTCTTACACCTCTTGATCCATGCATAGCAATCACTGAATATTTTGGCCCAATAATAACCAGCCTTCATGATTTTTAGAGCTGTCACTCTTGGTGCAAAATGACCACCAGCTGGTCCACCATGAAACTCTTCCAACACTCTTTGAATCTGATTTGTGCTAATGCATCTCAACAGCACTCCATTCACATCTTTTTTTAACAAAACTCCATCAACAATGGCATACGGGACATCCTGCAATCTGAAGTGTCTCATTTGGTTCTTGTTCATCTCTAGAGGGCATAGGCCTGTGCCTAGGAAGTGTATAATGCCTTGGGTCCAGCAAGGAGTGGGGGCAACATTGTCTTCTTTTTGATTGCCACTTGGCTCATGGTTGTCCTGGATTTTCAAAATAGCCTCTTCTTCATTGCATACTTCTTTTTGCTTCCCCAAAACTAGCTGCTCACACAATCCTTTCCCTCTTACCAGCTTGGTGATCTTGATCTCAATGTCATACTCCATGACACGGGTGATCCAACCTACCCTTTTCTCATTCAAATCCTTGTTGAGGAGGAATTCCTTGACCCCAGCATGTGAGACCAGCAACTGGACCTTGTTGCTTGAGATTAAATGCTTGAATTTCTTCAAGCTTCTGATTACTACAAGTACATGCTTCTCGATAAAAGAGTACCTCACCTCATAGTCATCTAGGCTTTGGCTGAATAAGGCAACTGGCTGCTCATCATTATCCTTGTTCTGCTGTACCAAAATGGCAGAAATAGTGTCATTACATCCAAATGCATAGAGGATGAAATCCTTGGAGAAGTCTGGGTTGATGAGAGTTGGTGCTTGAGAGATGGTTTCTTTGATTGCTTCAAAACTCTCCTTGCCTTCTGCTGTCCACTTGAAAGCCATGCTCTTCTTTAACATTTTGGTGATGGGCTTGACAAGGGCTGCAAAATCTGGGACAAACCTTCGAACAAAGTTTACCCTTCCCAAGAAACTCTGAAGGGCTTTCTTGTGGCTTGGCAATGGTAGTGCTCTTATGGCTTCAACCCTCTCTGGATCAATTGCTAATCCTTCCTTGGAGACAATATGGCCAAGGAGCTTTCCTTCATGTGTAAGAAATATGCACTTCTTAGGATTCAAAGACACTCCAAATCTCCTGCACCTTGTGAAGACTTACCTCAAATGAGAGAGGTGGTCTGCTGCCATTTTGGAAAAAATAGTGATATAATCAAGGTAGATCAGCACCACATTATTAATCAAACCTTTGAATGCCATGTCCATTGCCCTTTGGAAGGTAGCACCAGCATTGGACAACCCAAATGGCATTTTCCTGTATGCAAAAGTTCCCCATTTGGTTGTGAAGGATGTCTTGAACTGGTCTTCTCCCTTCACCATAATCTGATTGTAGCCTAAGTAGCCATCAAGCAATGAGAACCTTTCTGAATCAGCTACAACTTGCAATATTTGCTCCATGGAAGGGAGTGGGTAATGGTCCTTGAGAGAGGATTTATTTAAGTCTCTGAAGTCAACACACAATCTGATCTCTCCACTCTTCTTTCTGACTGGAACTAAGTTGGCAACCCAATTAGAATGTTTGATTGGGAATATGATCCTTGACTCAATCAGCTTATCCAATTCTTTCCTCATGAGAGGATCCATGTGTGGATTGACTGGTCTTTGTTTCTGCGTGATAGGCTTAGTATTTGGATCCAATTCGATGGTATGCTGAGCTAAGTTGGGATTGAAACCTTTCAAGTCTTCATAGCTCTGAGCAAACACGTCAGGGAACTCTTGACACAGCTGTCTGAACTCATACCTTTCTTGTTCAGTTGTCATCCTTCCAATTTGCAATGGTTTGCTCTCTTCTACCAAGATGGATACCGAATCCTCTCTCTTGACCTGAATGTTTGCTTTCTCTTTTCTAAGCTGATTATTGGGGTTAAAAATGGACTCCAAAGTGATAAGTCCCTTTGGCAGCTTGTTAGTTCTCAGTTGTACCACTTGGTCACCATACTGCTGTTTCAATTTTTCTTGATTCTTGGCTGAGAACTCGGCTTCTTCTTGCAAGAAATGGATGATTTGCTGGTAATTTTCAAACACTTGCCAACTGACATTATTATCTAGTACTGAAGGCCTCACAATCACGTGGATGTTTGCCTATACCTTGTCTTGTTGAATGCTTTCCACAATGTCAAAGGCTGCCCCTATTGCTACAAGCCTGTCAGCAGTTTGATTCTCTTTCCTAGGAATGGATTTGATGCCAAAACCCTCAAAATCCTCCATGAAGTCCCATACCCTGTTCTTGTAGCACCTGAGAAGATTATTCTTGGCACCATGCTGTCCCTTGACCTGATTTACAATCAATTCACTGTCACCAAAGACTTGCAAGCTCTTTATTCCTCTCTTGATTGCCCAATGCATCCCTTGCACCAAGGCTTCATATTCAGTAGTGTTATTGGAGCATGCAAACTGAAATCTAAAAGCTGAATAGTACCTTACCCCTTAAGGTGAAACAAGCGTAGCTCCACCTCCTGCACCTTTCCTGCTCCTTGATCCATCAAAAAATAGCTGCCATACCTCATTGTCATCTTTATGGTTTGGCTTGGTGATGCTAGGAATAGGATTATTTTCTTCGTGTATGCAATAAACCCCTAGCTTAGATTCTTCTACTTCTTGATAAGGATCAAAAGCATGCACCTTACTTGCCCATTCATCAAGAGTTAGATCTGTGATGCTTCCAACCTTAGTGTTAGCTTCATCAGTGCTTGGGTGATCTTCTTGATCAAATGCTGAGCAATTCACATTAATCTGACTTGGAGTGTAAGGCTCAATGTGAAAGCTTGCGATAGGTTCTGACGCTGATTGTAGCCTTAGTTCCATACCTCATTCTGAATAGCATGTGTGACCAATCAGCAGACAAATATCCCCTAATCTTGGCTGTGAAGTCCCTTGACAAGCATAGGGCAAAGAGTGGTGGAAGGTCTATGAATGATACATCTTGTAAAACAACAACATTTGGACATGCATGCAAGGTAAGATTCAAATTTCTAATCACTCCAACTATTACTACTTCTGTCCCATCCAGTTGCACTACCCCTTTGGATGTTGTTTCATAATAGAGCCCTAGCTGATCAGCTATTTGTTTAGGCATTACTGAACTACTTGCCCTGGAGTCTATCATGCAATTATGCACTAGCTGATTAACAATGATCAATGAAACATAGAAAGGAGGGAGCTTCAACATTTTACCTTGCTGTCCTCCATGATTTCCCTCAAGCTGGGTAGAATTTGTAAGCACTTTTTCTTGCATCTAAACTTGCTGATTCGAAGATGGCCAGTCCTTCATGGCAGCTTGCAGTAGATCTCTTTGCCCTGGGATGGATAGGGACTCCCACAAACGATATATTAACATTAGTCTTCTTTATCTGATCAATGATGTTGAATGGGGATGAAGGATCTCTTTGTTGTCCCTTGGTTTGCACATTCACTCCTTGCATGTGGGCAGCAACAACTGGTATTTGAGTTGGCCTAGAGGTTGTTCTTGGCTGCCCTTGTGCATTTGAAATTGGATTTTGCTTTCCAACCATTTGTGGAGCTATGGGAGGTTATGGATTGGTTGGGGCTAATGGCTGTTCTTCACCCACATTCCTCCTTTTTGACCTTGTGTTGGCTGCAACACCTTGAGACACTACCTGGTTCATGTCACAAAAATCCTCTGTTTGCCAATTTACCAATGCGGTGTCATTTGGGGCTGATTGTTGTTGGAATGCTTCTTGTTGTTGGTTGTTTCCTTGACTGCTCTCACCCTCCACACCAGTAGTTGTCACCATTAATGCTTGATTCAAAGTACCATTGAAGCACATGGATTGGTTATGAGACTCATTGCATGGAAAACACCAATCATACTCCTGAGCAATGTTGTTTTACGTTGGCACCAATGCCTTAGAGGTAGATATGGCATTAGGATTATAGGGCTGAAATGGTCTATTAGCAGGAGGCCTTGTTTGATTCATATTTACAACTAGATTAGGTGGCCTTTGTGGTTGGTATGGCTGCCTATTAGGTTGAGCTTGGGGTTGATAAGAAGGTCTAAAACCTTGGGCCTACTTCCTTGTAACCAGCTCGTTGTCTAGGTTTTGCAATTGCTTCATGACTTCTTGGAGCTCATTTGGGGCACTTGGAGATGAAGTGGAAGCTTCATTTGAACTCTGATTTCTAGGAGTGGAAGAAGGAGCCAAATTAGGTGCTTGATTGGTGTTTGGACTCTCTAAACTTGGAAACAATGGCATGGGAGGTCTAGGGGAAAGTTTGTCAGCTTAGATCAAACAATTTTGAGCCCTAATGGCAATGCTATAAGCCATAGGGATAGTTATGCCTCCCATGGACTGGATCAACATAGAAATATCAAAATTTAGAGCTTTGAGATAGTAGAGAAAAGTACCTTCTGCTATTGGCCTGAATGCCACTGGAATTCTCTCCCAAGTCCTTTGAAATCTGAAGTTGAAATCGGTCAGTTGCTCATTGGGAGCTCTCTTGATGGTTGTCAACTGCTCCAAAAGAGACAAGTTGTCTCCCTTCTCTCCAAATTGCTTATGAAGTGCTATACACAGCTGATTCCAATTTGTGATAGAACCAACTCCAAGGCTCCTAAACCATTGCAATGCTTTACCCTTGAATGAGGATGCCAGTAACTTGACAGCCACTTGCATCTCATTGATTTCATGGATTGTACAAAGGTTAGCAATATCTTTAACATGATCACCTGGAGTAGTCTGATTTTCTCCAGTGAAGTAGGGAATGTTCTTCAAGGCTGCAATAGGAATTGGATGTTGTGCATTGAGGGCAAGTGGACTTCTGCCTGTGAAGTTGACGTAGGGGTTGTTTTGTGCCATTCTAATTGGTCTTAAAACCCTTATTGACTGAATGAAAGGCCTACCAGGTGGAGGAGTTGAGAGATTTCTGTTTGGTGGAGATGGAGACCTTTGAATCTTTCTTCCTCTTTTCCTTCTTCTTGGAGATAATTGCAGGTATTCAAACAACAATTATTCTTCTCCAACTCTTGACCTTGTGGTGATTCTTCTCATGAGTTTTCAGGCCTACACTGTTGAAACCAGTTGATTCTTCCCCTTGGAGTCAGCAGATATGCAAATAATAGCTCTTTTTAAGCAAGAAAATTGCAGCAGATGCACATCAACTTTGCTGCAATAAAAATGAGACCTCTAGTGTCCCACTGGGCATGCCAAAATTGTTGTTGCAGGCTCACAGCACCCCTGGATGTAGATCAGGCTTCTAGGTTGATGTTTCAAACATCCAGTGTGATTGCAAAACATGGAAACCTCTCTCCAAGTGTGGGACTTGTGAAACTGATAGAGGAATATCTAGATTAGAGGCTGGTTCCTCAAACTCCTCTGATTAGATCTAATACTTGCACAACTACAGAGGTTCAGATCCTAATCCTACTCTAGATTGCAAGGAGACAGGGATAGAAGTGTAAAAATTGAAACTAACTAAAGATGGTGATGCACCAAAAGGAGTGGTGAATATTTTTGTCATGCAAATAGACATAGACCAAAGTTTACAACATAAAACATACACAGACTGATAAGATATAATTTAGGATCTGAAATGAAGCAAATAATACAAACAAAGGACTGAAAACTATTCACAAAGTTTGCATTATCATTTCCAATGTCAGAATCACTGCATTACAACCTCAGAGAGGTAAAAACAATTACAATCTTTGGAGAGTTTTGATTCTTCCTCAATCACTTGCTGGAGGTGAAAGAAGAAGTCTGCTATGCCAAAAAATGTTCCCCCTTTTTGAAATGAGCCAAATCTGGCTTTTACATTGCATGGGTCGAGCCCAGGAGAGAGAAAACGTACAAAACGTGGGAACCCATTCCTCCTTGACTACAAATGCATTAAAACGGCATGGGGGACCTTACAAACCCATACCCTGTAATTTTGGACCAAATTGCAGGAGAATACGACCCATTTTGCGTTAAATTTGGTCGCTGAAATGTCACTTCTAGCCATGAACACGCGTCAGAGCCATTTGTTAACTTTATCTCTCTATACTGCACCAAAGTTCAAGATTATCCCCGGAATCATGTAGATAATTTCATAATCTTTCCGTTGATATAAAGAATGTGCAAATCCGAGCTCTAGATCGAAAGATATGACGATCTGAAGATTTAGGGCACAAAACAGGTGAAAATGAGTTTCAAATTTTTTTAGCTTTACTTTTTAGCTTTTTGCCAAAACTCCTGCCAAATTCTCTAACTCCTCCCCGAGCTCCACACTTCCCTACTCCATTGGACACGTTTCCTCTTTTTATTGGCTTGGGCTGACCCTTCAAACCTTGCCCTTTGAACTTTTGGATGTTTCCCCTGTGACACGTGTCATGCTGCGATTTGTCCACGGGCCTGCCGGCTTATCGCGTCCCTCGCATCCTCGCGGCCCGGCTGTTCCAAACTGCTTGGGACAAATTCCTCCGATCCGCCTGAAATGGGCTTCCTTGTTCCTTTTCTGCTGATGACACGTGGCATGATCTGATTGGCTCTCAGCTTTCTCAGCTCTTCCCGTCCTCCACGTCCCTATGTCCCAACTGTCCCAGTGCGAAAGTTCTCCTTTTCGGTCGATCCGGGCGGTTCGCGTCCTTCACGTCCTCACGGCCCAGATGTCCCAGACTGTTCCGCTCAGCAGTTAGTCAATTTTCCTTTGACCTTCGGCTAGTTCACCTTCTTCGTATCCTCACGGCCCAGATGTCCCTTTTTTCTGCGGACCGCCTGGCGCCCTTTCGGCCAATTCGTGCCCCGATGTCCCAACTATCCCAAGGACCGCCTGGACTAGGACTTAGACATTTTTCATGATTTTTCCTGGCCCAAGCTTGTTTTTTGCAATTTTTTCACCTTTTCTCAGAAATTTCTCTTTTCTACTTGGACAGGAGAGTTAGAAAAAATCTTAGGGGACCCTAGAAACATGATTTTTTGCCTTGAATCAATCTATTTACCTGGGACTTGGGTATTCTGATGCATGTTATCAAATTTACCCTAGGGGGGCAAATTGGATAGCAACAGATTGGGAAAGAAGGAGAGAAGAGGCATGAGATGGTATGCTTACCTATTAACAAGGTTGTTGAATACTCCTTGTTATCCAAATGTGCCCCCTGCTCATTTTGTGGCTAACTCCCTTTCATTTTTCCCTTTTATTGTGCCTCAGTCATAAATTTTTACTTTTTAGGCACTCAAAACCTTCTGGAAATGGCACCATTGGATAGAGCTCTTTCTCAGCTTTCCAGAAAGGTAAATTTTTCCTCCTAACTCCATGTATTTTTTCAAGTTATGGCTTAGCGGAGTTTTGGTAGGAAATTTTTCCCTAGAAGGCCCTTAGCCAATCAAGAGCTACCATGTGCCCAAGGGCGAAAAAACACCAATCGACCCGAAGGGAAAAATGGTCAGGAAGGGCCCGCGCCCAATCAGAACATGCCATGTGGCACCTAGAGTGGTGGAGCACGGGGAAAATTTGAAAAATGTTCCAAAGAAACGGGTAAAAATTCAAACTTTTTACCCGCCGATCCGATTTTGGCCTGTATTTTGCCCTAAAACTTCAAATCGCCATATCTTTCAATCCAGAGCTCGGTTTTTCACGTTCTTTATATCAATGGAAAGCTGGTGAAATTATCTACAAGATTTCATGGTCAATTATGAATTTTGGTTCAGTTTGGAGGGAGAAAATCAGAAACACTTCTGGTACTCGCCCATGGACAGAACTGACGTTTCAACAACCAATTTTAATGCAAAATGGGTCGCATTCTTCTCCAGCATGGTCAAAAATGTCAGGGCATGGGTTTGTAAGGACCTCCATGATGTTTTTAATGCATTTTGGTCAATGGGGAATGGTTCCCACATTTTTTCACGTTTTCTCTCTCTTGGGCTCGACCCATGCACTGTAAAAGCCAGATTTGGCTCATTTTTCAAGTGGAACACTTTTTTGCACAGCAAGCTTCTGTTTTCACCTTCAGCAAGTGATTTTTTGCAAGGATCAAACCTTTTCAGGGATTGTAACAATTTTCTACCTCTTTGGTGTTGGAATGCAAGGATTTTGATGTTGAAAATCACAATACAGGCTCTGTGAATGCTTTCAATCCTTTGTATGTGTTGTTTGTTTCATTTCAAACCTTTGATTACAGCTTATCAACCTATGCATGAAGTTTTATGTTGCAATTTCTGATTTGTTTCTATTTACATGAGTAAAAATGTTCACCACTCCTTTGGTGTATCACCCTTATTAGTTTAGTTTCAATTTTTACATCTCTTATCCCTGTCTCCTTGTAATCTAGGATAAAATTAGGATCTGAACCTCTGCAGTTGTGCAAATAATAGATCTAATTAGAGGAGTTTGAGGAACCAACCTCTAATTTGGATATTCCTCTCTCATTTTTACAAGTCCCACACTTGGAGAGAGGTTTCAATGTTGTGCAATCACACTGGATGCCTAAAACATCAATTTAGAAACCTGATTTGCATCCAGGGGTGCTGCTAATTTGCAACAACAGTTTTGGCACACTCGGTGGGACCTTAGAGGTCTTCCACTTCATCTTTTGCAGGTTGGTGTGTTCCTGTGAAGATTTCATCCTTTGGAGGCACTTGCAAACACATTTGGCGACTCCATCTGATCAGCAACCCATTTCTGAAGTTGCAGACCTATTTTTCATCCATTTCCATCCATTATTCTTTCCATTTCTTTCATTCTTTTCCATTCCATGAAGTTGTGCAATCATGACTTCATTTCCATCATGGAACTCACATTTACAACAGCAACAATGTTTCCCACCTCCAACATGTTTTTTAAATCCTCCAAATCAGCATTTTGAACAAATTCAAAATCAGCATACATACCCATATGAGCAGCAATGCCAAAATCAGTTTGGCTATGGAGCTTTCCAAGAGCAAGGGTGTGCATACAATGAAGACAATCAGATGCAAGATGCTGGTCTGTTGGAGAAAATCCAAAAGATGGAGGTAAACATGGTGCAATCCAGGGCTCAAGCACAAATGAAAGCATTTGGAATCGGTTGTGGAGCACCCTGTCCATGGGTGGGACCTTTCCCAAGGCATTACAGCCCTCAAGAGAATCTTGACTTCATGATTGCAATGCTGCCATTGCTTGCAAAGTGGATTGAAGGAATAGAGGTGTATGAGAGGAGTATTCAACAACCTTTTCAATGGGTAAGCACACCATCTCATGCCTTTTCTTTTCCTATTTCCCAATTTGTTTTATCTCAGCAGTGTCAAGTTTTAAACTCTCCATCTGTTGTCCCAAGTGTTGAATCCATTTCTCCACCCCCTAGTCTTCCACCTCATCTCAATTCTTCTATCTTTTTCCCTTCCAAACAGTCATCCCCTCCACAAGAGCTAAGTGAAACACCCTCTCCTCCAAAGAAACAAGAGGTTTTACCTCCTCCACCACCACAAAAAAAAGCAAAAATCAGTCATGAAGGACACCAAAAATAGAAGCCAAACAAGGATGAAGAAATTCAAATTTTGAAGAGTTGGGCTCTTAAATTTGGGATGAAGAAGATCCCTTTACTGATGAAACCTTCAGAAGAGGTTGGAGTTAAAGAACAAATGGTGGTCAAGACTGATTTTGTTGCAGCAAAAGAAGAGCAAAAAGGAGTTGCAGATTAGTGATCAATTTGTTCAGAATATAGTGTCCATGTTGGCACCCTATTTGAAGGAAATGCTGATCCAATTCAAATTGCAAAAATCAGTCATGAGGGACAGCAAGAGGAAGGAGAAGCTGCTCCAAATCCAAAAGAAGAGGAGCACATTCCAGCTATGGGGGAGAAAAGTGTAGATCCAAAGGCTTTGAGCACAAAGCAGGTTATAGAAGAACCTTCAGTTCTTCTCTCTACTTCATCTCTCTCAAGTTCTAGTACTGAAGAAGAGTTTGATCCCTCAAACTCAATGCTGAGGATGAAAGAAACCATGGTGATCAAGTTACAGATCAAGAGAATGCCATGGGAGAGGTTGAACATTTGCAGCAGGACAGCAATGAGGCAGTTTACCTGTCTGATTTGGAGGACTGTTTTGATGAAGAAGAACCGGTTGAGTTTCCACCATTCTCTCTTTCATCATCCATCTTCCAAACACAAGAGTTTGCTGTCATGGAGGAGAGTATTCATTTGCAGCAGCCTGCATCTTATAGAAGCTCTTTGGAACCAAGATTGGAAGATTTTAATCTTTCATGTCCTTCATTGGAGGAAGAGAAAGGGCAGAAGGGTTCTACCATTGCTTCCACACCATCCATTCAAGGTCTACAAGAGAACTCCATTCTTGGAATTGAAAATTAGAATTATGGGCATACTCAACGGATCAGACCTTGCCTAATCAGGTATTTGGCTTCATTGGAGCCAAAGGAGAAGCCACAACCAGTCATGCTTGCTTCTAAGCATGAGGATGAACTGCAAAGTTCCAAGGATCAGCTGTCATACCTCTCCAATCCAAATGCAGAGCAACTAAAAGAGGTATTGGATTTGTTTTTAGTTGACACCTTGCTAATTTGGGTAGAAGACTAGCTTCTTGTTGATTTTCCACTCATCCAATCAGCCATACTCAGCTCCAAATTATTTGCATGGCTGCCAATTTTGAAGAAAGGAAGCTATTTTGCACAACCAGTTGCAGGGTTCGTTTAGCTCACCTTTGCTTCCAGTTAGAGTAGAGTAGGTAGGTTTGCTTTCAGTAGAAGAAGTGCTTGTGCACACTCTGCATGTTCCATTTGGAGCATGTATGATTTTCAGTTTGTACATAGTTTTGGTGCTGTTGGTTTCGCTCTTGCACAGTTCGTTTTGATGGCATTTTGGTGGGAACAACTCCATGTCCAGTGGGATTCAAACGGTTCAGAGGGAAGTTTTCAAAGTTCAGATCAGTTTTCAGGCTACTACTCATGACTCCATGCCCAATGGATTGCTTCAGGCTACTGATCATTCATCCAGTAGGAAGATGACCCCTCTGAGTCGCCAAAATTGTTATCCAAATGTGCCCCCTGCTCATTTTGTGGCTAACTCCCTTTCATTCTTTCCTTCTATTGTGCCTCAGTCATAAATTCTCTACAAGATTTCATGGTCAATTTTGAATTTTGGTTCAGTTTGGAGGGAGAAAATCAAAAAACGCTTCTAGTACGCGTCCATGGATAGAACTGATGTTTCAACAACCAATTTTAATGCAAAATGGGTTGCATTCTTCTCTAGCATATTCAAAAATGTCAGGGCATGGGTTTGTAAGGACTTCCATGCACACGCACACCCACGCACATGCACTCGCACACACACGCACACGTAAACACGC
The DNA here is from genome assembly GCA_019776745.2 of Taxus chinensis. Classification (NCBI taxonomy): domain Eukaryota; kingdom Viridiplantae; phylum Streptophyta; class Pinopsida; order Cupressales; family Taxaceae; genus Taxus; species Taxus chinensis. The sequence goes on along the minus strand of CM034147.1, from coordinate 473,491,400 downwards.
ACACGCACACGCACCGGCACAAACACACGCATGTACACACGCACGCACAAGCACACAAACACAAATACACATATGCACACACACAAGCACACAAGCACAAGCACACACACGCACACGTAGACGGACATGAAAACGCATACACACACGCAATCACACTCACACACACACGCACGCACGCACACACATACGCACATACACAACCACATGCACACGCACACGCACACCCGGACACGCACACACATGCATACGCGCACACTCACTCACATGCACATGCACGCACATGCACACGAACACTCACACACGCATGCATTTGCACACGCACATGTACATACACACACACACGCACACACACACAAACAAGACATGCGCATGCACGCACACACTCACGCATATGCACACACACATGTACACACGCACACGTGCACGCACACACACGCACCCGAACACGTACACTCACACACACAAGCACAAGCACAAGCACACACATGCACGCACATCCATGCACACGCACATGCACATGCACATGAACTCTCACGCACACACGCAGATGCTCCTGCATACGCACATGCACACGCACACACACGCACACACACTTGCACACACATGCACACGCACATGCACCGGCACAAACACATGCATGTACACACGCACACACGCACACACAAACAAAAACACACATACGTACACACATATGCACATGAGCACGCACACACACACACACACGCACACGCACACGAACACACAAATGCACACACACACTTACTCGCACTCGCACACACACACGCACGCACACGGACACACACATACGAAACCACACGCACACCCAGACATGCACACACACGCATATGCGCACGCTCAGTCACACGCGCATGCATGCACATGCACAAGAATACGTACACATGCATGCATTTTGCACACGCACATGTACATGCACACACACACAAACATGCACACACACACACGCACGCACACAGACACATGCACACGCACACGCACACTCACAAGTACACACACACGCACACGCACAAGCACATGCACACACACGCACACGCACACACACTTACATATGCACACACGCACGCACATGCACATGCATACGTACACTCACCTCTACACGCACACACATATGCACACACAAATGCTCATGCACACACTCACACGCACACGCACATGCACACACACACATGCATAGACACACACACGTACATGCACAAACATGCACACGAACACGCACACACACATGCATGTACATGTGCACGCACACACACACAAACACACACACATATAGACAAACACACATATGCACACGCACACACGCACGCACCACACCCCCCCCAACACACACAACACATATAGACCCACACAAATATGCACACGGCAAACAGCACGCAACACACGCAAACACAACAAACAGCACACACAGCCCCCGCAGTTACACACAACAAGCACAGACACACAAAACAAACACACTATGCACCCACACAACAA
>CM034147.1:473369912-473484912 GCA_019776745.2 Taxus chinensis | reverse complement strand
ATGCACATGCACACAGACATACACACATACGCACATGCACACACACACACACACACATACACACATGCACACACACATATACACACATACACACATGCACACACACACAAACACACATATGCACACGCACACGCACATGCACATGCGTAAACACACACATGTACACATGCACGCACACGCACACAAACACACATACACACAAACACACATACGCACACGCACACGAGCACGAGCACGCACACACACACACACTTACAGTCGCACACACATGCACACTAACACACACATCCAAATGCACACGCGCGCGCGCGCACACACACACACACACACACAAGCACACACATGCATACACGCACGCTCACTCACACGCGCATGCACGCGCATGCACACGAACAAAGACACGCACACACACACGCACACGCACTTACACGCACATGCACAAGCACACACACGCACACACACGGACACGCACACTCACACAGACGCACACGCGCACATGCACTTGCAGACACACACGCACATGCACAAACACACGCAACCGCAGACGCACACGCATACACACATGCACACGCACACACACTTGCACACGCACACGCATATGCACACACACACGCACATGCACACGTAAATGCTCACGCACACACACACACGTAGATGCTGACATGCACACGTGCACGCACTTGCACGCACGCACACACACACACACACACACGCACGCGCGCGCGTGTGCATGCACGCGTCTACACACGCACGCACACGGACACAAACAAAAACACACATATAGACAAACATACATACAAACACGTACATGCACACACACACGCACACACTTGCACGTGCACAAGCACAAGCACGCACACGCACATGCAGTCGCACACGCAAACGTACACGCACACGCACACAAACATACAGTCACACACGCACACACATGCGGACACACATGCACATGCACACACATATCCACATGCACACAAACACATAAATACGCACACGCACACACACGCACACACGTATGCTCACGCACACATGCATGCATGTGCACACGCACATGTACACGCATGCACACGCGCACGCACACACACACACCCGGAAACGTAAACGCACACGCACACGCACACGCACAAGCACACACACACATGCACATCCATGCACACACACATGCACATGCACTCTCACGCGCACACACACATGCGCCTGCATACACACACGCACAAACACACACACATGCACACAGGCATGCACATGCATGCACATGCACACGCAGACACACATGCACACGCACACGGACAGCAACACACACAGACACGGTACACGCACGGCACAAAAAACGTTGCAAGGTTACACGCACACGCCACACGCACCAAAACACAAAACACACATAGACACAAACACACATACGCACACATACACGCACATGCACACATGCACGAGCACGAGCATGCACACGCACACACAGATGGAAAAACAAATGCACACGCACACGCACTCGCACTCGCACTCCGACACCACACGCACCCGAAACACACACACACACACACAACACACACACCATGCACCAGCAGCACATGCCATGCACATCACCGCAGACACACATGCACACGCACACGGACTCGCACACACATGCACACGTACACGCACCGGCACAAACACATGCATGTACACGCACACGCACAAGCACACACACCACATGCACACCATGCACACACCATGCCCATGCACTCTCCCGCGCACACACCCATGCGCTGCATACACCACACGCACAACACACACACATTGCACACAGGCAGCACAGGACATGCAATAGCACACGCAGACGCACATCAACACGCACACGGACTCGCACACACATGCACACGTACACGCACCGGCACAAACACATGCATGTACACGCACACGCACAAGCACACAAACACAAACACACATAGACACAAACACACATACGCACACATACACGCACATGCACACATGCACGAGCACGAGCATGCACACGCACACACAGATGGAAAAACAAATGCACACGCACACGCACTCGCACTCGCACTCATACACACACGCACCCGCACACACACACGCCCACCCACACACACACACACCCACACACACACACCAACACACACACCCACACACACCACACACACACAGACACAACCACAAGCACACACACTCGCACACCCGCATACGCACACACATGCATACGCACATGCTCACTCACATGCGCATGCACGCACATGCACATGGACATGCACACATGCATGCATTTACACACACACACACACACGCACACAAAAAAGCACACGCACACACACAGCAACGACGCCGCGCATTCACATGCATATGCTCACCACACGCCCCACTACACACAACCAACACCACAGCACACACACACGCCCACGCCTATGCACCCTAAATGCTACGCACACCTGCACACGCACACACACGCGCACCTACACATGGACACGCACACCCACTCACACACGCACCTGCACACGCACACACACAGGCACACGCACACACACACATGCACATGCACACGCACACACACACACACACACACGCACACGCATAAGCACAAGCACACACACACGCACACGCACACGTATGCGTACATCTACACATGCACACACATACATAGTCACACACACACACGCACAGGCACAGACATACACGTGCACACACACCTGCACCTACACACACGCACACACATACGCACGCCCCACACACACACACACACCCAACGCACACGTGCACATGCACACACACGACACTGGACATGCACATGCATGCACATGCTCACACGTGAACCTACACATGCACACGTATAGGCATAGGCACACACACACACACACACACGCACATGCACTCACACAAGCATGCACGCACATGCACCTACACATGCACATGCACATGCACACACACACGCACACGCACATGAATATGTACATGCACATGAACAAGAACACTCACTCGCACAGGAACACGCACGTGTTACCTACACATGCACATGAAGACACACGCACACACACATATACACACACACAAGAACACACACACGCACCGGCACATACACATGCACACTCATGCGCACGCACAAAACAACAAGCATACATACTGCACATGTACACACACATGCACCCGCAACCATAAATGCACTCACACAAGCACGCGTACTTACAACACGACACGCACACGTAAGTGTCACGCGCACCCGCACATGCACACACACAGCGCACCTACACATGCACATGCACACGCACACGCACATGTAAATGCACGCCCAAACGCACATGCACACACGCGCGCACGCATGCACTCACACGCACTTACACATGCACATGCACATACACCTACACATGCACACACACACACACACACCCACACACACTGCACACATGCACACGCACACACACACGCACAAGAAAACGTATGCGCACCCCACACACGCACACATACGCGCACCTACACACACACGCACACATAGTCGTACACACACAAAACACACGCACAGGCACCACACACGCGCGCGTGCACGTGCACACACACACACCACGCAACGCACACCTGCACACGTAACAAACGCATACGCACTCACACACACACGCACACGCACGCACACACGCACATGCACACAACAGGACACACACACACACCCACACCCCCCCACACACACACACGCACATACAAACAAACACACACAACATGCGCACATGCACGGGTACGCACACGCTCAAACACATGCTCACACATGCACCTACACATGCACACACACATGTAAGGTAAGTACTATTCATCTTTTAGATTTCAATTTGCATGATCCAATAACACTGCTGAATATGAAGCCTTAGTGCAAGGGATGCATTGGGCAATCAAGAAGAAAATCAAGAGCTTGTAAATCTTTGGTGACAGTGAACTAATTGTAAATCAGGTCAAGGGAGAGCATGCTACCAAGAATGATCTACTCAGGTGCTACAAGAACAGGGTGTGGGACCTCATGGAATATTTTGAGGGTTTTGGCATCAAATCCATTCCTAGGAAAGAGAATCAAGCTGCTACAAGCTTGCAGGCAGTAGGGGGCAAGCCTTTGACATTGTGGAAGGCATTCAATAAGACAAGGTACAGCCAAACATCCACATGATTGTGAGGCCTTCAGTGCCAGATAACAATGTCAGTTGGCAAGTGTTTGAGAATGACCAGCAAATCATCCACTTCTTACAAGAAGAAGTTGAGTTCTTAGCTAAGAATAAAGAAAAGTTGGAACAGCAGTATGGTGACTAGGTGGTACAGCTGAGAACTAACAAGCTGCCCAAGGGACTTATCACTTTGGAGTCTATTTTTAATCCCAATGATCAGTTTAGAAATTAGAAGAGAACAAACCATTGCAAATTGGAAAGATGAAAACTAAACAAGAAAGGTATGAATTCATGCAGCTGTGTCAAGAACTCCTAGATGTGTTTACTTGGAGCTACAAAGATTTGAAAGGTTTCAATCCCAACTTAGCTCAGCATACCATTGAATTGGATCCAAATACTAAGCCTGTCAGGTAGAAACAAAGACCAGTCAATCCACATATGGAGCCTCTCATGAGGAAAGAATTGGACAAGCTGATTGAGTCAAGAATCATATTCCCAATCAAGCATTCTAGTTGGGGTTGCCAACTTGGTTCCAGTAAAAAAGAAGAGTGGGGAGATCAGATTGTGTGTTGATTTCAGAGACTGAAATAGAGCATCTCTCAAGGACCATTACCCACTCCCTTCCATGGAGAAAATCTTGCAAGTTGTGGTTGGCTCCGAGAATTTTTCACTACTTGATGGCTACTTAGGCTACAATCAGATTATAGTGAAGAAGGAAGACCAGTTCAAGACAACATTCACAACCAAATTGGGAACTTTTGCATACAGGAAAATGCCATTTGGGTTGTCCAACGCTGGTGCTACCTTCCAAAGGGCAATGGACATGGCATTCAAAGGTTTGATTAACAACGTGGTGCTGATTTACCTTGATGATATCAATGTTTTTTCTAAAAATGCAGCAGACCACCTCTCTCATTTGAGACAAGTTTTCATGAGCTGCAGGAGATTTGGAGTGTCTTTAAATCCTAGAAGTGTATCTTTCTTGCACATGAAGGAAAGCTTCTTGGCCATATTGTCTCAAAAGAAGGATTAGTAATTGATCCAGAGAGGGTTGAAGCCATAAGAGCACTACCATTGCCAAGCCACAAGAAAGCCCTTCAGAGTTTCTTGTGGAGGATAAACTTTGTTCGGAGGTTTGTCCCAGATTTTGCAGCCCTTGTCAAGCCCATCACCAAAATGTTAAAGAAGAGCATGGATTTTAAGTGGAAAGCAGAAGGAAAGGAGAGTTTTGAAGCAATCAAAGAAGCCATTTCTCAAGCACCAACTCTCATCAACCTGGATTTCTCCAAGGATTTCATCCTCTATGCATTTGGAGGCAATGACACTATTTTTGCCATTTTGGTACAGCAGAATAAGGATAATGATGAGCATCCAATTGCCTTCTTCAGCCAGAGCCTAGATTACTATGAGGTGAAGTACTCTTTTATTGAGAAGCATGTGATAGTAGTAATCAGAAGCTTGAAGAAATTCAAGCATTTAGTCTCGAATAACAAGGTCCAGTTGCTGATCTCACATGCTGGGGTTAAGGACTTCCTCCTCAGCAAGGATTTGAACAAGAAAAGGGCAGGTTGGATCACCCGTGTCATGGAGTATGACATTGAGATCAAGATCACCAAGCTGGTTTTGGGAAAGCAAAAAGAAGTATGTAATGAAGAAGAGGCTGTTTTGACAGTCCAGGACATCCATGAGCCAAGTGGCAATCAAGAAGAAGACAATGCTGCCCCACTCCTTACTGGAACCAAGGTATTATACACTTCCTAAGCGCAAGCCTATGCCCCCCAGAGATGAACAAGACCCAAAGAAGACACTTCAGATTGCAGGCTGTCCCATATGCCATTGTTGATGGAGTTTTGTTCAAGAAAGATGTGAATGGAGTGCTGCTGAGATGCATTAGCACAAATCAGATTCATAGGGTGTTGGAAGAGTTCCATGGTGGACCAACTGGTGGACATTTTGCACCAAGAGTGACAGCTCTAAAAATCATGAAGGCTGGTTTTTATTGGCCTAAAATTTTCAGTGATTACTATGCATGGATTAAGAGGTGTAATAATTGTGCATTCTTCGCAGGAAAAGAGAGACTTGCTGCCCTTCCATTGCATCCAATCTCAGTTGACCAGCCATTCATGCAATGGGGTTTGGACTTCATTGGAGTCATTAATCCCAATTCAAGTCAAGGGCACAAATGGATTTTGACAGCGACGGACTACTTCACCAAATGGACTAAAGCAGTAACACTCAAAGAAGCAAATGAGTCCAGCATCTTAGACTTTTATGAGGGGATAGCGACCAGGTTTGGTATACCTGCTACAATAATCTCATATAATGCATTGGCATTCATTGGATCTAAGGTGACTGAGTGGGCTGTCAAGAACGGGATCTACCTAAGCACTTCATCAAACTATTACCCTCAAGGTAATGGCCAGGCCGAGTCTACAAACAAGAACTTGTTAAGGATCATTAGGAGGACTTTAGATGAGAATCAGAGGTCTTGGCATACCAAACTAAAATTAGCCTTATGGGCTGATAGGATAACTCCCAAGAGATCCACAGGTAACTCTCCATTCAAACTTGTCTATGGAAGAGAGGTAATCTTGCCCATGTCACTTGAGTTGCTAACATTGGAACTCATGAAGCAATTAGAGTTGTTAGAGTTTAAGCCCATGGAGGTGAGATATGCAGAGTTGATGGAGCTGCAGGAGGTTAGAAATCAGGCATCCCAAGCAATGGAAAAGGATCAAGCTTTGATCAAAAAGACCTTTGATAGGAAGGCCAAGGATAGATCTTTTCAGGTTGGAGATCTAGTGTTGAAATGGGATGTGGATAGAGAAAAACCGGGAAGGCATTCAAAATTTGATGCCATTTGGAGTGGCCCATACATGGTCACGAAGTGCAAGAACAACAATGCTTTCCAATTGGCCTCATTAGATGGTGAAGAAATACAGATTCTTGTTAATGGAATCTATCTCAAGCGTTGCTTCTAGAGGGAAATTTACCACCTTATAAATATTAGATTAGATTTTCATTCCTCCAGAGGCTTTGCACATTGTTTTGTTGTAGTTTAGTTTTGCTTTCATAAGTTCTTTGGCACAGCTTGCTGTCCCTGGAGATGTTTTGCAGTCCTTGCTTCCATTAGGTGATATTCCATCTTCCTCCTTGGACATTCTAAGTTAGTTGGGGTTCTAAATAGAATATTTGATGGCTCCATGCCTAATGGACTACTTCAGGCTACTGGTACTTTCATCTAGTAGGCAGATGACCCCTCTGAGTCACCAAAATTGTTATCCAAAATGTGCCCCAGCTCATTTTTTATGGCTAATTCCTTATGTTCTTGCCTCTCTTGTGCCTCAGTCTACATTTTCTGATTTTAAGGAACTCAAGGCTTTTTGGAAATGGCACCATCAGATAGAGCTCTCTCTCATCTTTCGAGAAAGGTAAAGTTTGCATCCTAACTCCTTATATTTTTCAAGTTATGGCTCGGCGGATTTTTTGTGGAAAATTTTCCCATTTGAGGCCCACAGCCAATAGGAAGCTACCACGTGGCATCCGACCAGCAGAGCACGGGGAATTTTTGATAAATTTTCCATAGACAAAAAAGAGGTAAAATTTGAAATTTTTTCCCGCCGATCCGTTTTTGGGCCGTTTTTGCCCTAAATCTTCAAACGATCATATCTTTTGATCCAGAGCTTGGATTTTCGTGTTCTTTATATCATGGGAAATTTGTTAAAATTATCTACATGATTCCATGGTCAATTTCTAATTTTGGTTCAGTTTGGAGGGAGAAAATTCAAAAATGATTCTGGTACGTGTCCATGGCCCGGAATGACATTTCAAAAACCAAATTTAATACATAATGGGTCGCATTCTTCTCCAATATGGTCAAAAATGACAGGGTATGGGTTTTTAAGGTCCTCCATGTTGTTTTAATGCATTTTCCATCAATGAGGAATGGGCTCTCATGTTTTTTATGTTTTCTCTCTCTTGGGCTCGACCCATGCACTGTAAAAGCCAGATTTGGCTCATTTCTTCATGGTTGAACACTTTTTGGCATTGCAAACTTCTTCTTTCACCTCCAGCAAGTGATAGTTGTAAGAATTAGACCTTTTTCACAGTTTGTAACAGGTTTATACCTCTTTGATGGTGGAATGCAAGATATTTTTACATGGATTGACAGTGCAAACTCTGTGAATGCTTTCAGTCCTCTGTTTGGTAATTGGTTTTATCTTCATTTAAGACCTTTAATTACATCTATCAGCTTGTGTATGTTTTCCCTTGTTGCTTTCATGAATTTGTGTCTATTTACATGGCAAAAAATGTTTCAGCCACTCCTTTTGGTGCTCACCATCTTTAGTTAGTTTCAATTTTTGCATGTCTATCCCTGTCCCCCTTGCAATTTAGAGTAGGATTAGGATCTGAAACTCGTAGTTGGTGCAAAATATTAGATCTAAATCAGAGGAGTTGGAGGACCATCCTCTAATATGGAGATTCCTCTCTCATTTTCACAAGTCCAACACTTGGAGAGAGGTTTCCATGTTGTGCAATCACAATGGATGCCTAAAACATCAATTGAAAACCTTGATTTACATCCAGGGGTGCTGCTGATTTGCAACAACAGGCATTACAGCCCTCAAGAGAAGCTAGACTTCATGATTACAACACTACCATTGCTTGCAAAGTGGACTGAGAGGATTATTGAACAACCTTGTCAACAGGTAAGCACACCTTCTCAATTCATGCCTGTTCTCTCCCTCTTCCAATCTATTGTTATCTTAGCAGTGTCAATTTTTAAACTCTCCATCTGCTATCCCAAGTGTCTGAATCCATTTCTCCATTCCCTATTTGCTTCCACCACCCCAGCTCAATTCTTCTGTCCTTTTCCCTCCAACAGTCATTCCCTCCAAAGAAACAAGAGTTCATACCTCCTCCACCACCACAAAAAAATTACAAATCAATTGAGTTACAATCCACTTCTCCTCTTGCATTCCCAAATCCATGTTGGGAGGATAAAAATTAGAATGCCAATCAAGGAAAACAACAGCAGAAAGAAGAGCCAAACAAGAATGAAGAAATTCAAAGTCTGAAGATTTGGGCTCTTAAATTCGGGATTACAAAAATCCCCTTGATGGTGAAACCAATAAAGGATGTTGAAGTTGGAGAGCAAGTGGAAAACAAGGCCGATTTTATAATAGCAGTGAAGTGAGAAAAATAGCAGTTTGTTAGTGATGAGTTGGGTGTCCATGTTGGCACTTTTCCCAAAGAAAATGCTGACTGCAAAATCAGTCATCGAGAAGGAAGGAAAACCATCTCAAAACCCCATCTTTGAGGAGAAAATGGATGAGGTCAAGTCAGTTTTTACAACAGTAGAAGAAGGAAGCATTATTGATACATTTTTGATTTCATTTGAAGGGGCTGATTTGATTGATGAAGCCATTATGGAGGTGAACAAAACAGGTCCAAATTGTAAGAAAAAGGCACAAGAAATTTCATGCTTCTTTCCCACTTCATCTCTCCAAAAATCTGATTTTTGGGATGAGTTTGGATTGACAAGTTTCATGTTTGAAAATGAAGTTATACATGGTGAAGAAAATGTAGATTTGGAGACCACCATACAAGAGGGAGAGACTTTGCTGCAGTACGACATTCAAGAGTTTGATTTTCCATCAGACTTAGAAGAATGTTTAGATGAAGAGCTAGCTGAAATTACCATGTTTCCTTCTTCACCATTCATTCTCCAACAACAAGAACTTGCTGCCATGGACAAAAGAGTTCAAGGACAACAACCTACAGCTTGCAACATGCCTCTTGAATCAACACTGGAAGAATTTGATCTTCCAAAAGCTATAATGGAGGAGCTCCAAAGCCAACAATGTATTGCAGCAGGTAACAAAAATGCAAAAGCAACTTCATTGGATGTTGCAATCAATAACGAGGAGTTGTACACTATAGAAGAGTTCCATGTTGCCATGAAGGAAAAGAAAGGGCAGAAAAGTCCTACCATTGCTTCCACATCACCCACCCAAGAAGGTCTACAAGAATACCCATTTTTGGAGTTGAAAAATCAGAGCTATGGCATATCAAACGGATCATACCTTGCCCAATAAGGTATTTGACTTCATTGGAGTCAAAGGAGAAGTCACAACCAGTCATGCTTACTTCTAAGCATGAGGGTGAGCTACCAAGTACCAAGGATCAGCTGTCATACCTCTTCAATCCAAATGCAGAGTAACTAAAAGAGGTATTGGATTTGTTTTCATTTGACACCCTTGATGATTTGGGTAGAAGACCAGCTTCTTGTTGATTTCCACTCATCCAATCAGCCATGTTCAATGCCAAATCAGTTGCATGGTTGTAACTTTTGAGAAAGGGAAGCTATTTCTCCCAACCAATTGTAGGGTTTGTTTAGTCCACGTTTGCTTCCAGTTAGAGTAGGATAGGTAGTTTTCTTTCAGTAAAATAAGTTCTTGTGCACACTCTGCATGTTCCATTTTGGAGCATGTATGACTTTTAGTTTTGTACATAGTTTTTGTGGTGCTAGTTTTTCTCTTGCATAGTCCATTTTAGTGGGTTTCCAAGTGGCTCAGAGAGGAGGTTTTCAAATTTCAGATCAATTTGCAGGCTACAACTCATGACTCTATGCCCAATGGATGCTTCAGGCAACTGGTAACTTCATCCTGCAGGCAAATGCCCCCTCTGAGTCGCCAAAATTGTTATCCAAAATGTGCCCCCTACTCATGTTGTGGCTAACTCCTCTCATTTTTCCCTCTCTTGTGCCTCAGTCACAAAATTTTGCTTTCAGGCACTCAAAACTTGTTGTTGCAAATCAGCAACACCCCTGGATGCAAATCAAGGTTCTAAGTTGATGTTTAGGGCATCCAGCATGATTGCACAACATTGAAACCTCTCTTCAAGTGTGGGACTTGCAAGATGAGAGAGGAATCTCTAGATTAGAGGCTGGTTCCTCAAACTTCTCTGATTAGATCTATTATTTGCACAACTGCAGAGGTTCAAATCCTAATTTTATCCTAATTTTCAAGGAGACAGGGATACAGAAATGCAAAATTAAAACTAAACTGATAAGGGTGATACCACCAAAGGAGTGGTGAGCACTTTCTTGCTCATGCAATTGACACAAATGAGAAATTCCAACATAATACATCATGCACAGGTTGATAAGCTATAAACAAGGGTTTGAAATGAAGCAAACAACACATATAAAGGGACTGAAAGCATTCACAGAACCTGCATTGTGATTTTCAACATCAAAATCCTTGTATTCCAACACGAAAGAGGTAGAAAAACTTGTTACAATCCCTTGAAGGTATGATACTTGGCAAAATCACTTGTTGAAGGTGAAAACAGAAGCTTGCTATGCAAAAAAAGTGTTCCCTTTGAAAAATGAGCCAAATCTGGCTTTTACAGTGCATGGGTTGAGCCCAGGAGAGAGAAAACGTGAAAAAACATGGGAGCCATTCCCCATTGGCCAAAATGCATTAAAAACAACATGGAGGTCCTTACAAACCCATGCCTTGACATTTTTGACCATGTTGGAGAAGAATGCGACCCATTTTGCATTAAAATTAGTTGTTGAAACGTCATTTCTGTCCATGGGCACGTACCAGAAGTGTTTTTTGATTTTCTCCCTACAAACTGAACCAAAATTCAAAATTGACCATGGAATCTTGTAAAAAATTTCACTAGATTTGCATTGATATAAAGAATGTGAAAATCTGAGCTCTGGATCGAAAGTTATGGTGATTTGAAGTTTTAGGGCAAAAACAGGCCAAAATCGGATCGCTTTGATATTTTTGACCTGGACACGTGGTGAGTTCTGATTGGCTACGGACCTTGCAATGGAAAATTTCCCACAAAAACTCCGTCGAGCCATAACTTGAAAAATATGTTGGAGTTAGGAGGAAAACTTTACCTTTCTGGAAAGCTGAGAAAGAGCTCTATCCAATGGTGTCATTTCCAGAATGTTTTGGAGTGCCTAAAGTGTAAAAATTTATGATTGAGGCACAATAGAAGGAAAGAATATGAAAGGGAGTTAGCCAAAAATGAGCAGGGGCACATTTGGATAACAATTTTTGTGACTTAAAGGGGTCATCTGCCTGTTGGATGAATGATCAGTATCCTGAGCAATCCATTGGGCATGGAGTCATGAGTAGTAGCTAAAAACTGATCTGAACTTTGGAAAACTTCCCTCTGAACTGTTTGAATCCCACTGGACATGGATTTGTGTCCCACCAAAATGCCATAAAACGAACTGTGCAAGAGCGAACCAGCAAGCACCAAAAAACTATGTACAAACTAAAATCATACATGCTCCAAATGGAACAGCAGAGTGTGCACAAAACTCTTCTACTGAAAGCAAACCTTCCTACTCTACTCTAACTGGAAGCAAAGGTGAGCTAAATGAACCCTGCAACTGGTTGTGCAAAATAGCTTCCTTTCTTCAAATTGACAAGCCATGCAAATGATTGGGAGTTGAGTATGGCTAATGTGGATGGACTGGAAAATCAACAAGAAGCTAGTATCTACCCAAATTAGCAAGGTTCAACTAAAAACAAATCCAATACCTCTTTAGTTGCTCTGCATTTGGATTGGAGAGGTAATGACAGCTGATCCTTGAACTTTTCAGCTCATCCTCATGCTTAGAAGCAAGCATGACTGGTTGTGGCTTCTCCTTGGCTCAAATGAAGCCAAATACCTGATTGGGCAAGGTTGATCCATTGAGTATTCCATAATTCTGATTTTCAACTCCAAGAATGGAGGTTCTCTTGTAGACCTTGAATGGATGGTGTGGAAGCAATGGTAGAACCCTTTTGCCCTTTCTCTTCCTCCAATGAAGGACATGAAAGATTAAATCTTCCAATCTTGGTTCCAAAGAGCTTCTATAAGATGTAGGCTACTGCAAATGAATACTCTCCTCCATGACAGCAGGCTCTTGTGTTTGGAAGATGGATGATGAAAGAGAGAATGGTGGAAAATCAACCGGTTCTTCTTCATCAAAATAGTCCTCCAAATCAGACAGGTAAACTACCTCATTGCTGTCCTGCTGCAAATGTTCAACCTCTCCCATGGAATTCTCTTGATTTGTAACTTGATCACCATGGTTTCTTTCATCCTCCAGCATTGAGTTGAGGGATCAAACTCTTCTTCAGTACTAGAACTTGAGAGAGATGAAGTAGAAAGAAGAACTAAAGGTTCTTCCTATAACCTGCTTTGTGCTCAAAGCCTTTGGATCTGCATTTTTCTCCCCCACCGCTGGATGTTCTCCTCTTCTTTTTAGATTGGAGTAGCTTCTCCGTCCTCTCTCTTGCTGTCCTCATGACTGATTTTTTGTATTTGAATTGATTAGCATTTCCTTCAATAGGGTGCCAACATGGACACGATATCTGAACAAATTGATTCTGCTAATCTGCAACTCCTTTTTGCTCTTCTATCTCCAACAAAAGCAGTCCTGACCACCATTTGTTCTGTAACCCAACCTCTTCTGAGGTTTTCATCAGCAAGGATCTTCTTCATCCGCAAATTTAAGAGCCCAACCTCACAAAATTTGAATTTCTTCATACCTCCTTTTTTGGCTTCTCTTTTGCTGTCACTTCATGATCTGAATTTTGTATTTTTTGTGGTGGTGGATGGGTAAAACCTAAAAACCCTTGTTTCTTTGGAGGAGAGGTGTTTCATTTAGCTCTTGTGGAGGTTTATGACTATTTTGGAGGGAAGGACACAGAAGAATTGAGAGGAGGTGGAGGACTAGGGGGTGGAAAAATGGCTGCACACTTGGGACAGCAGAGGAGAGTTTAAAACTTGACACTGCGAGACAAATAGATTGGGAAAGAGGAAAAGAAAATGGCATGGATGTGTGCTTACCCATTGACAAGGTTGCCTAAATACTCCTCTCAACACCTCTCTTCCTTCAATCCCACTGCAAGCAAGTCAGCGTTGCAATCATGAAGTCAAGCTTATCTTGAGGGTTGTAATGCCTTGGGAAAGGTCCCACCCATGGAAGGTGCTCCAAATGATTCCCAATGCTTTCATTGTGCTTGAGCTGGCATTGCACCATGTTACTCTATTTTGGATTTTCTCCAACAGACAGATCTGATCGGATGTTTCATGGTATGCACACCATTGCCTTGGAAAGGCTCCCTAGCCAAACTGATTTGGCATTGTACTCATATGGGTATGTATGCTGATTTTGAATTTGTTTCAAAATGCTGATTTTCGCGGTTTAAAAAAACTGTTGGAGGGTGGGGAAACATTGCGTTGTTGTAAATGTGAGTTACATATGGAACTGAAGTCATGATGCACAAACTTACAGAATGGAAACAGTAATGAAAGATAGGAAAGAATAATGGATGGAAATGGATGAATAAACAAGTCTAAACTTCAGAAATGGGTCCTGATCACCCCCCCCCCCCGATGGAAGTCGCCCGATGTGTTTGCAAGTGCCTCCAAGGCTGAACTTCACGAACAACCAACCTGCAAAAGATGAAGTGGAAGACTCTAAGGTCACACAGGGCATGCCAACAACTGTTGTTGCAAATCAGCAACACCTTGGATGCAAATCAAGGTCTAATTGATGTTTAGGCAGCCAGTGTGTTACACAACATTGAAATCTCTCAAGTGTGGGACTTGCAAGTATGAGAGATGAATCTCTAGATGAGAGGCTGGTTCCTCAATCCTTGATTAGATCTAGTGTTTAACAACTGCAGAGGTTCAGATCCTAATTTTATCCTAATTTGCAATGAGATAGGGATAATAATGCAAAAATTAAAACTAACTGATAAGGGTTAGACGCCCAATGAGTGGTGATCACTTCTTACTCATTGAAAGTGACACAATTAATAAATTTCAACAAATACATCATGCATGGTTGATAAGCTAAACAAGGGTTTAAAAAATGAAACAACAACACATCAAAGGACTGAAGCAGTCACAGAGCCTACATTGTTATTTTCAACATCAAAATGCATTGTATTCCAACACCAAAGAGGCAGAAAAACTGTTACAACCCTGGAGGTCTAATACTTGCCAAATAACTTGTTGAAGGGAAAATGAAGCTTTTTGTGTAAAAAAAGTGTTCCCTTTGAAAATTAGCCCAAATCTGGCTTTATACCGTGCATGGGTCGAGCCCAGGAGGAGAAAATGTGAAAAATTGGGATCCATTCCCCATTGACCAAATGCATTAAAAACAGCATGGAGGTCCTTACAAAAACCCATGTGCCCTGACATTTTTGGAAACCATGCGGAGAAGAATGCGACCCATTTTGCATTAAAATTGGGGGTTGTTGAAATTTCAGTTTCTAGCTATGAGTGCATACCAGAAGTGTTATTTTGATTTTCCCTCCCTTCAAACTAAACCAAAATGCCAAATTGACCATTAAATCTTTATATCCTTTCAACATGTTTCCCATTGATATAAAGAACGTTAAAAAAAATCCAGCTCCTGGATCTAAAGTTATGTCGATTTGAAGTTTTAGGACAAAAACGGCCAAAATGGATCGCTGTGATATTTTTGACCTAGACACGTGGCGAGTTTGATTGGCGGCGGACCTTACAAGGGAAAAATTGTCCCCAAACGCCTGCCAAGCCATAACTGAAAAATCCGTGAAGTTAGAGGAAACGTTACCTTTCTGGAAGCTGAAAGAGCTCTATCTAATGGTGTCATTTTCCAGAAGGTTTTGAGTGCCTAAAAAGTAAAAATTTTATGACTGAGCCCAATGGAAAGGAAAGAATGAAAGGTAGTTTAGCCAAAAAATGAAGCAAGGGCACCTTTGGATAATAAAACCTTCTGGAAGTGGCCCCAGTGCTAGCAGCTTCCTTCGCTTGTCTTAGCTTTGTCAGAAGGTAAAGTTTTCCTCCTAATGTATTTTTAAAGTTATGGCCGGCGGAGATTTTTTGAAAAAATTTCCCCTGACAAGGCCCGTGGCCAATGAAGATTCCTCCCCACAAAATGGCAAACAAAAAAAAAACCTAGGTGTGGGGTGCGGGGGAAATTTTGCAAAATTTTCAACCTGACCACAAATGTGCAAAAAATTCAAATGTTTTCCGCCACCCGATTTGGCCTGTTTTGTCCCTAAAACTTCAAATCACCATATCTCTTTCGATCCAGAGCTCATTTTTTCACGTTCTTTAATCAATGGAAAGATGGTAAAATTTCTACAAGATTATGGGGTAATTTTTTCATTTTGGTGGATTTTTTGTAGAGAGAAAATCAGAAACTCCTCTGGCACGTGGTCATGGACAGAAATACATTTCACCACCGTTTTTAATGAAGAATGGCTCTCATTCTCTGCCCAGCAATGGTTTTAAAATGTCAGGGAATGGGTCTATCAGGTCACCCATGCTATTTTGATGGCATTTTGGTCAATGGTTGAACCCCTTCCACATTTTCTCGCATTTCTCTCTCCTGGGGTCGTGGTTTACACTGTAAAATCTAGTATGAGTTCATTTTACAAAAAGGAGACACTTTTTTCAGGCTCTGTAACTTTCCTTCCTTTTTCTTCCTCCGTGGTAGAATTTGTGAAGAAATTTTACCTTTCCATATAATGCAAAGCACCTTTCTTGCCCCTCTGGAATCATGTAAGGTACTGTATTGGATCTAAGATGTTGATATATGTTTTGTGATTAAAATCCCTCATCCTTTTTCATATATCTATCCTTGCCTTTCCTCTTGATCTTTCATTACAACTTTTTACATTTGTGCATGTTTTGTGTTGTGTTTCCCTTGTGGATTGTGTATTTCAATGTAGCTTTCAGGTGTCTACAATTCCTTTAGTGCATCACCTATAGCATTGTTCTTTCTTTTTACTTTTCTAATCTTTTGTCCTTTCGGAATTTAGATTAGCATTTAGGAGTTTAACCTCTGCAAATTGTACAAGTGAATTAGCTTATCGAGGAGTTGAGGAAACCGGCCTCTAATTCTAGAGTTCCTCTTTCCATTTTGCAAGTCCCACAATTGGGGAGAGATTCAATGTTGTGCAATCACACTGGATGTCTAAAATATCA
Source organism: Taxus chinensis (assembly GCA_019776745.2). NCBI lineage: Eukaryota > Viridiplantae > Streptophyta > Pinopsida > Cupressales > Taxaceae > Taxus > Taxus chinensis. The sequence continues at coordinate 473,467,777 of CM034147.1, read as the reverse complement.
AACTAGAAATCTGATCAACATCCAGGGGTGCTGTTGATTTGCAACAACAGGTACTCATGTTCTTATGTGTGTATGTGTGCATGTGCATGTACATACAAGTACGTGTGAATGTGCTTGTGCATGTGTGTGTGCTTCTGCATGTACGTGTGCATGTGCATCTACGTGTGCATGCGAGTGTGTGTGCATTTGCATGTCTTTGCGTGCGCGTGTGCATGTGCTTGTGCGTGTGTGTGTGCATGTGCATGTGCTTGTGCGTGTGTGTATTTGTGAGTGTGTGTGTGTGCATGTGTGTTTACGTGTGTGTATGCGTGTGCATGTGCGCGTGTGCGTGTGAGTTTGTGTGCGTGTGTGTGTGCATGTGCATGTGCGTGTGTGAGTTCTTGTGCATTTGCATGTGAATGTGTGTGTGTGTGTGTATGCGCATTCGTGTGCATGTGCATGTGCGTGCGTGTGTGCGCCTGTGGGTACTCGTGTTGCTGTGTTTGTGTACTGTCCCTTTGGTTGTACACGTAAGTGCATGTAATGTTCGTGTGGCGTGTGTGTGGCTTGTGCATTGTCCGTGTGCATGTTGTCTGTGTGCATGTGTCTACTTTGCATGTGAGTGTGTGTTCATGTGTCATGTGGCTTGTGCCGTGTGTGGTGTCTTTGCTGTGCATTTGTGTGTTCGTGTGCCTTGCTTGTGCGTGTGCATGTGCGTGTGCATGTGCATGTGCTTGTGTGTGTGTGCTTGTGCGTGTGTGTGCGTGATCTTGGGTGTGTTCTTGTGAGTGTGCATATGCAGGTGCATGTGCGCGTGTGCATGAGAGTGTGTGCGTGTGCGTTTGCTTGTTCATTGGTGTCCGTGTGTGTGTGTTTGTGTGTGTGCGCATGTGCGTGTGTTTGCATGTGTGTGTGTGTACATGTGTAAATGCATATGCATGCATGTGGCTTGTTCGTGTGCATTTGCGTTGCCAGCATGTCCTGAGTGAGCGGCGCAGAGGAGTGTGTGGGTGGTGTGTGTGTTGTGGTGTTGGTGTGGTGCATTTGTGTTTATGTGTGTAACCGGGTACGTGTGTATCGGGGACTGTGTTGCGCATTGTTGTGCGACTTGCAGTTCGTGTGGTGTGTGTCATGTGCATTTTTTGGTGTAACTAGTGTGGCTTTTGCATGTTAGTGTGCGTTTGCATGTCACGTGCATGTGCGTTGCGTGTGTGTGTTCCTGCACATGTGAGTGAGCGTGCGCATATGCGTGTGTGTATGTGTGTTGTGTGTGGCGTTGTTGTTGCGTATGGGTGTGTTTTTTGCATGTGCGTGTGTTTGGAAGTGCGTGTGTGTTTTCATGTGAATGAGAATGTGCATGTGCGTGTGCATGTGCGTGGGCATGTGGGTGTGCGTATGCATGTGTGTGCGCATGCGCTTGTGTGTGCATGTGCGTGCTTGCGTGTGCATGTGGGTGTGCATGTGTGTGTGCGTGTGCTTGCGTGTTCATTTTTGCAATTTCGTGTGCTTGTGCGGGGTGTGTGGAGTGTTCCCTGTGCATAGTTCATGGGGTGCTCCGTTGTGTGCGAGTGCTTGTGTGTTTGCATGCGAATGTGCGTGTGCGTGCATGTGCGTGTTCATGTGCATGTGCATGTGCGTGCGTGTGTGTGCCTGTAGGTACTCATGTGCTTGTGTTTGTACGTGTGCGCGTGCATGTACATGCAAGTGCGTGTGAATGTGCTTGTGTGTGTGTGTGTGTCTGTGTCAATGTACTGTGCATGTGTGTCCGTGTGCATGTGGCATCTAAGTGTGGCGTGGCGAGTGTGTGTGCATGTGCTGTGCTTGTGTGTGTGTGTGGTTTTGCGCGGTGTGCGTGTGCATGTGCTTGTAGCAATGTGTGCATTTGTGAAGCGGTGTGTGCATGTGCGTTTCGTGTACGTATCGTGTGCAGGTTCGCGTATGCATGCTAGTTTTGTGTGCGTGTGTAATTTATAGTGGCGTTTGTGTGCGTGTGCTGTGCGTGTGCAAGTGGATTGTTGCATTTACATGTGAATGTGTGTGTGCGTGCATATGTGCGTTCATGTGCGTGTGTGTGTGTGCCTGTGGGTACTCGTGTGCTTGTGTGTGTACGTGTGTGTGTGCTTGTGTATGTACGTGTGGCGAAGTGTGTCCGTGTGCATGTGCATCCTATTGTGCATCAGTGTGTGTGCTTGTGCGTGTGCTTGTGCGTGTGCGTGTGCATGTGCTTGTGTATGTGTGTGTGTGTGCGTGTGCTTGTGCATGTGTGTGTTTGTGAGTGTGTGTGTATGTATGTGCGTTTACGTGTGCGTATGCGTGTGCATGTGCGGTGCGTGCGAGTTTGTGTTGTGTGCGTGTGCAATGTGTAATGTTTTGTTGTGTGTGCGTGTGCATGTGTGTGTGCGAGTGCTTGTGCATTTGCAATGTGAATGTGCATTTGTGTGCAAGTGCGCGTTCGTGTGCGTGTGTGTGTGCCTGTGGTACTCGTGTGCTTGTGTGGTAATACGTTCATGTTCATGTACAATGCCTGTACGTGTGAATGTGCTTGTGCGTGTGTGTGTTCTTATGCATGTACGTGTGCATGTGTGTCCGTGTTCATGTGCATCTACGTGTGCATGTGCTTGTGTGTGTGCGTGTCTTTACGTGCGTGTGTGTGTGTGCTTGTGCATGTGTGTGTGTGCATTGTGTGTGCGTGTGCGTGTAGCGTGTGAGTGGCGTGTTGTGTGCTTGTGTGTGTGCTGATCTTGTGCTTGTGCTTGTGAGTGGTTCATATCGGGCGCATGTGCACGTGTGCATGAGAGTGTGTGGATGTGCATTTTCTTGTTCATCGGTGTGCATGTGTGTGCATGTTCATGTGCGTGTGTGTGCATGTGTGTGTGTGTTGTTGTTGCAAATCAATAGCACCCCTGCATGTAAATCAGGTTTCTAAGTTGATGTTTCAGGCATCTAGTGTGATTGCACAACATTAAACTCTCCTCCAAGTGTGGGAAACTTGTAAATGAGAGAGGAATCTCGCATTATAGGCTGGTTCCTCAAACCCCTCTGATCAGATTTGTTATTGCACAATTGCAGAGGTTTTTGAATCCTAATCATACTCTCAATTTCAAGTGAGACAGGATAGAAAATGCAAAAAATTGAAACTAAACTAATTGTGATACACCAAAGGAAGTGGTGAAACATTTCTTGTTCATGCAATTGACACAATTTCATAAAAGGCACCAATAACATCATACATAGGCTGATAAGATGCAATTAGAGGTCTGAATGAAGCAAGACAATACAAACAAAGGACTTAAAATTGATCACAGAGTCTTCACTGTCAGTTTTCACTGTCAAAATCCCTTACTTTTGGCAACATCAAAGAGAGGCAAAACCTGTTCAATCATGAAGAAGGTTCTGAACTTGCAAAATAATCACTTGTTAAGGTGTAAGAAAATTTTCTATCCAAAACAAAAATGTTCCCTCAAAAAATGAGCAAATCTGGCTTTTAACAATGCATGGGTGGGTCGAGGCCCAAGAGAGAGAAAACGTGTAAAAAACATGGAAAATCCATTCCCCTTGAATAAGATGCATTAAAACAGCATGGCGTCCTTACACACCCTGGCCCTGACATTTGTGGCCATGTCTGAAGAAGATGCAACCCATTTTGCATTAAAAACTGGTTGTTGAAAACTTAAATTTCTGGCCATTACCATGTGTAAGAGGTGTTTTCTGTTCTTGTTTTCTCCTCCAAATCAACCAAAATGGCAAATTTGACCGGACTCATGTAGAGACTTTCACCAATCCTTTTCCATTGATAAAATAACGCGAAAATCCGAGCTCTAGATCGAATATATGGCGTTTTTAAAATTTAGGGCAAAAACAGGCCAAAATCGGATCGGCCGGGCAAAGTTTGAATTTTTTACCCCTTTGGTCGTTGAAATTTTTTTCAATCTTCCCTACCTCCCGCCACTATCCCAGGTGCCACTATGGATGGGGCGTTCTATTGGCCCGGGCCTCCTCAGGGAAATTTCCCACAAACACTCTGGCTGAGCCATACTTGAAAAATATGAGGAGTTTAGGAGGAAAAACTTACCTTTCTGGAAAAGCTAAGAGAATCTCGATCTAATGGGTGGCCATTTTTAGAAGATTTGAAGTGCCAAAAAATAAAACATTGTATACTGAGGCAACAAGAGGAGGAAGAACACAAGGAGTTGCCACAAAAATGAAGCAGGGGCATATTGTGGTAAACATTGTAAATGTGTAAGTGCATAGCGTGCATGTGTGCATCAACCAGTTCATGTGCATGTGCTGCTTCACATTGATGAGTGTGCGCATCGCACTGTGTGTGTGCGTTTGTGTAATGGTGTGTATGTTGTGTGTGGGTGTGTGTGTGTGTGTGTGTGTGTGTGTGTGTGTGTGTGGGATGTGGTGTATGCGGGGGATGTGTGTGCGTGTCTGTGCGTTTACGTGTGCAACTGCGTGTGCGTGTGTGTGTGCGTGTGCATGTGCGTGTACGTGTGTGCGTGTGAGTGTGTGTGCCTTGCGTGTGCATGTTCACGTGCGTGTGCATGTGCGTCTGTGTGTGCCTACACATGTGAGTGAGTGTGTAAATGCTGTGTGTATGTGGTGTGTGGGTGTGTGGGGTGTGTGTGGCATGTGTGTTTTGTTCGTTGCGCATGCGTGTGGTGGGGTGTGTGTGTGTGTGTGTTGTGTGTGTGTGTAGTGTGGGTGTGTGGGTGTGGTGTTTGGCATGTTCGTGTTGTGTGCGGTGCTGTGTGGGTGTTGGTGCGTGTGCGTGTCTGTGTGCATGTGCATGTGCGTGTGCATTTGTGAGCTTGTGCATGTGCGTGTGTGTATGTATGTGCATGTGCATGTGTGCGTGCGAGTGTGTGCATGTGCGTTTGCATGTGCATGTGCCTATGCTTGTGTGTGTGTGTGTGTGTGTTCATGTACGTGTGCGTGTGCGTGTGCATGGCCTGTCTGTAGCATGTTGCGTGTATGTGTGTGTGCTTGTGCGTGTGCATATATGGGTGTAAGTGTGCGCGTGTGTGTGTGTGTGTGTGTGCATGTGCGTGCATGCGTGTGTGCGTGTGTGTGCATGTTCGTGTGTATGTGTGTGCGTGTGGGTGTGCATGCGTGTGCGTGTGTGTGTGCATGTGCTTATGTGTGTACATGTGCATGTGGGTGTGTGTGTGTGTATGTGTGTGCATGTGTTCGTGTGCGTGTTTGTGTGTGTGTGCATGTGCGTGTGCTTGTGCATGTGTGTGTGCGTCTGTGTATCCATGTATGTGTGCTTGTGCGTGTGCATGTGCATGTGCATGTGCGTATGTGTGTATGTGTGTATGTGTGTATGTGTTTTGTGTTTCTTGTGGCTTGCACATGTACAGCTTGTGTGCCCGTGTGGGGGTGTTCAAGATGTGTGTGTTCATTTCATGTGCGAATGCGTGCACATGTCCGTGTGAGCGTGTGCGTGCATGTGTACATGCGTGTGTACGTGTGTGTGTTCGTGTGCATGTGCATGCACGTGTGTGTGTGTGTGTGTGTGTGTGTGCGTGTGCGTGTGCATGTGCATGCGCATCTACATGTGGATTGCGTGTGTTTTGCAGGCGTGTGCGCATGGTTGGAATGTGCATGTTTATTTGTACGTTGGCATGTCGTTTGTGTGATGCGTGTGTGCGCGTGTGTGTGCATCTAACTGTTGTCATTTGCTATATGTGGTGCAAATGTGAGTGTGTTCGTGTGCAGTGCGTGTGATGATCATTGTTTGCTTGTGTGGTGCCTTGTGTGTGGTGTTGTGCGTGTGTGTTGTGTGTGTGTGCGTGTGCTGTGGTGTCGCTGGTGCGGTGCGTGTGTTGCGTGTGCCTTGTGCCTTTGCGTGTGTGACCTGCGTGTGTGTCGTGCCTTGCCATGCGTGTGCGTGTGCTGGTGCCTGTGTGTGGCGTTGCGTGGCGTTTTGCTGTGCGGTGGCGTGTGCGTGTACGTGTGTGTGTGCACGTACGTGTCCACGTGCATTAACGTGTGTGTGTGCCTGCGCGTGTCAGTGAGCGTGCGTGTATGCGTGTGTGTGTGTGTGTGTGCATGTGCATATGGGTGTGTGTTTGAATGTGCTTGTGCATGTGCAATGGGTGTGGTGTTAATGTGCTGTGCGTTGCACGGTGTGCACATGGCGCGCGCGCTGCGCAGCGTGTGTGTGTGGTGTATTTGTTGGTGTGTGTGCGTTGCATGTGGTGTGCAGTGCGAGTGCTGTGTATTGTGCGTGTGCGTGTGCGTGTAATGTGTGTGCGTGTGAGTAAATGTGCATGTGTGTGTCCATGCGCGTGGTTATGAGCATGTGGTCTACGTGGCTTGTTTGTGTGTGTGTGTGTGGTGTGTGTGGTGGGGTGTGTGTGGTGTGTGTGGTGTGTGCGCGTGTCGGTTGCGTGTGCGCGTGTGTGTGGGCGGCGGTGTGTTTTCATGTGAATGTGTGCATTTGCTTGTGCGTGGTGCTGTGCGTGGTTTATGTGGTTTGTGGCGTACGCTGGTGTGTGCCGTGTGACTGCATGTGGCTTGTGGGTGTTTCGTGTGCTTTGTGTGTTGCCTTTGTGCGTGTTACTGTGGCTTGCGTTGCGTGTGATGTTTGTGTGCATGTTCTTGTGTGTGTGCGTGTCTGTGCGTGTGCTTCTGTGTGTGTGTGTGCATGTATGCGAGTGCGTGTGTGTGTGCATGTGAATGTGCGTGTGCGTGTGGGTGTGCGTGTGTTTGAATGTGCGTCTGTGTGTTTGCGTGTGGGTGTTTGTGTGCTTGTGTGTTTGCGTGTGTGCGTGTGCGTGTGTGTGTGAGTCTGTGTGCGGGTGTGTGTGCATGTGCGGGTGCGTGTGCATGTGTGTGTGTGTGTGTGTGTCCATGTACATTTGTGTGTGCGTGCGAGTGGGAGTGCGTGGTGGGCTTGTCATGTGCGTTTGCGTTGGTGTGTGTGTTGTTGTCTGTGCGTGTGCGGTGCGTGTGCTTTACAATGGGGTGTTGCGTGGGAGTGTGCGTGTGATTTAGCGTTTTGCAGTGAATGTGACATGTGGTTGCGTGGTGCAGATGTGCGTCGTGTCTGTGCGTGTGGGTGCTCGTGTGCTTGTTGTGTGTGTGCATGTGCATTCAATGCTGTGCGTGTGAATGTGCTTGTGCGTGTCGTGCTTGTGCGTGTACATTGCATGTGTGGTGTTATTGTTGTGCTTCTTTCTCGTGTGCCGTGGGCGTGTGCGTGTCTGTTTGTGTGTGTGTGTGTGTGTGTGTGGTGTGGTGTGGCTTATGCGTTGCGTGTTCGTGTGCTTGTGCATGTGCTAGCGGCGCCTTTGCAACGTGTGTCATGAGAGTGTGTGTGTGTGGTGTGTCTGGTGTTATTCATTCGTGTGTGCTGGTGGTGTTGTGTGTGTGCGTGGTGGCGTGTACGTGTTCCGGGTGCATATGTTGTGGCATGGGGTACAGGTGCAATTGCATATGTGTGCATTGTGTGAGCATGTTCTGCGGCATGTGCTGCGGCGCAGTTGATTGAGAGCATGCGCGTAGGCGTGTGTGTGCGTGCATGCGTGTGTGTGTGTGTGTGCGTGTGTGTGTGGATGTGTGTATGCGTGTGCGTGTGTGTGCGCATGTATGTGCGAGTGCGAGGTGTGTTCGTGTGCATGTGGTGTGTTTTCATGTGTGTGTGTGCGTGTGTGGTGGGTGTTGTGTGTGTGTGCTGGGGCATTTCATTTGCGTGTGCGTGTGCGTGTTCACTGCGGTGCGTGTGCGTGTGCCTGCCATGTGAGTAGCGTGGCGCGTATGTGTGTGTGTAGTCATGTGTATATTTGCGTGTGTGGTATGGGTGTTTGTTTTGCATGTGCGTGTGCGCGCGTGCGTCGTGCGTGTGTGCATGCGTGTATTGTGGCGTGTGTATTTGCGTGTGCTGATGCGTGTGCGTGTGTGTGTGTGCATGTGTGAACTGTCAAAATCCTTACATGTGCAACATCAAAGAGGCAGAAACCTTTACAATACACCATGAAGAAGGTCTGATACTTTGCAAAAAAATCACTTTTGCAGGTGTAAGAAGAATTTGCTACCAAAAAAAAAAAAATGTTCCACCTCAAAAATGAGCCAAATCTGGCTTTTCACACATGCATGTGTGGTCGAGCCCACGATAGGTGTAGAAACCGTGTAAAAACATGGAAACCAGTCTCCCATTGAATGAAGATGCATTAAAACAGCATGGGCGTCCCTTACACAACCCATGCCTGAACATTTTTGGCCATGCTGAAGAAGATGCAACCGCCATTTTGCATTAAAAAACTGGTTGTTGAAAAACTAATTTCCTGGCCCTTACCAGTGTAATAGGTGTTTCTTTTTCTTCCTTGATTTTCTCTCTCCAAATTCAACCAAAATGCAAAATTGACCCCGAATCATGTAGAGAATTTTCACACCATCTTTCATTGATATAAAGACGCGAAAATCCTCGCCTCTCGATCGAAAGATATGGCGATTTGAAATGAGGCAAAACTGGCCAAAATCGGATCGGCGGGCAAGTTTGATTTTAACCATTTGGTCTTTGGAAATTTTTCAAATCTTCCCTCCGCTCCGCCACTTCCATGTGCCACGTGGTGGCTTCCATTGGCAGCGGCCGCCTAAGGAAATTCCCACAAAAACTCTGCTAGCATACTTTGAAATATGAGGAGTTATAGGAAAACTTACCTTTCCTGGAAAGCTAAGAGAGATCTCTAGCCAAGGTGCCATGTTTTAGAAGTGTGAGTGCACAAAATAAAATGCTACTGAGGCACAAGAAGGTAAGAACACAAGGATTGCCACCAAAATGAGAAAACAGGGGCATTTTTGGAATAACATGTGTAAATGTGTAAGTGCATAGCGTGCATGTGTGCATCAACCAGTTCATGTGCATGTGCTGCTTCACATTGATGAGTGTGCGCATCGCACTGTGTGTGTGCGTTTGTGTAATGGTGTGTATGTTGTGTGTGGGTGTGTGTGTGTGTGTGTGTGTGTGTGTGTGTGTGTGTGGGATGTGGTGTATGCGGGTGCATGTGTGTGCGTGTGCATGTGCGTTTACGTGTGCAACTGCGTGTGCGTGTGTGTGTGCGTGTGCATGTGCGTGTACGTGTGTGCGTGTGAGTGTGTGTAGGCCTTGCGTGTGCATGTTCACGTGCGTGTGCATGGGCGGCTGTGGGGGCCGACACTGTGAGTGAGTGTGTAAATGCTGTGTGTATGTGGTGTGTGGGTGTGTGGGGTGTGTGTGGCATGTGTGTTTTGTTCGTTGCGCATGCGTGTGGTGGGGTGTGTGTGTGTGTGTGTTGTGTGTGTGTGTAGTGTGGGTGTGTGGGTGTGGTGTTTGGCATGTTCGTGTTGTGTGCGGTGCTGTGTGGGTGTTGGTGCGTGTGCGTGTCTGTGTGCATGTGCATGTGCGTGTGCATTTGTGAGCTTGTGCATGTGCGTGTGTGTATGTATGTGCATGTGCATGTGTGCGTGCGAGTGTGTGCATGTGCGTTTGCATGTGCAATTGCCCTAATGCTTATGTGGTGTGTGTTGTGTTCATGTACTTGTGCCTGTGCGTGTGCATGGCCTGTCTGTAGCATGTTGCGTGTATGTGTTGTGCTGTGCGTAGTGCTATATGGGTGTAAGTGTGCGCGTGTGGTGTGTGTGTGTGTGTGCATGTGCGTGCATGCGTGTGTGCGTGTGTGTGCATGTTCGTGTGTATGTGTGTGCGTGTGGGTGTGCATGCGTGTGCGTGTGTGTGTGCATGTGCTTATGTGTGTACATGTGCATGTGGGTGTGTGTGTGTGTATGTGTGTGCATGTGTTCGTGTGCGTGTTTGTGTGTGTGTGCATGTGCGTGTGCTTGTGCATGTGTGTGTGCGTCTGTGTATCCATGTATGTGTGCTTGTGCGTGTGCATGTGCATGTGCATGTGCGTATGTGTGTATGTGTGTATGTGTGTATGTGTTTTGTGTTTCTTGTGGCTTGCACATGTACAGCTTGTGTGCCCGTGTGGGGGTGTTCAAGATGTGTGTGTTCATTTCATGTGCGAATGCGTGCACATGTCCGTGTGAGCGTGTGCGTGCATGTGTACATGCGTGTGTACGTGTGTGTGTTCGTGTGCATGTGCATGCACGTGTGTGTGTGTGTGTGTGTGTGTGTGCGTGTGCGTGTGCATGTGCATGCGCATCTACATGTGGATGTGCGTGTGTTTGCATGCGTGTGAGCATGTGCATGTGCATGTTTATGTGTACGTGTGCATGTGCGTGTGTGTGCATGCGTGTGTGCGCGTGTGTGTGCATCTAACTGTTGTCATTTGCTATATGTGGTGCAAATGTGAGTGTGTTCGTGTGCAGTGCGTGTGATGATCATTGTTTGCTTGTGTGGTGCCTTGTGTGTGGTGTTGTGCGTGTGTGTTGTGTGTGTGTGCGTGTGCTGTGGTGTCGCTGGTGCGGTGCGTGTGTTGCGTGTGCCTTGTGCCTTTGCGTGTGTGACCTGCGTGTGTGTCGTGCCTTGCCATGCGTGTGCGTGTGCTGGTGCCTGTGTGTGGCGTTGCGTGGCGTTTTGCTGTGCGGTGGCGTGTGCGTGTACGTGTGTGTGTGCACGTACGTGTCCACGTGCATTAACGTGTGTGTGTGCCTGCGCGTGTCAGTGAGCGTGCGTGTATGCGTGTGTGTGTGTGTGTGTGCATGTGCATATGGGTGTGTGTTTGAATGTGCTTGTGCATGTGCATATGGGTGTGTGTTTGAATGTGCGTGTGCGTGTGCACGTGTGCACATGCGCGCGCGCGCTGCGCAGCGTGTGTGTGTGGTGTATTTGTTGGTGTGTGTGCGTTGCATGTGGTGTGCATGTGCGTGTGCTGTGATTGTGCGTGTGCGTGTGCGTGTAAGTGTGTGTGCGTGTGATTACGTGTGCATGTGTGTGTCCATGCGCGTGGTTATGAGCATGTGGTCTACGTGGCTTGTTTGTGTGTGTGTGTGTGGTGTGTGTGGTGGGGTGTGTGTGGTGTGTGTGGTGTGTGCGCGTGTCGGTTGCGTGTGCGCGTGTGTGTGGGCGGCGGTGTGTTTTCATGTGAATGTGTGCATTTGCTTGTGCGTGGTGCTGTGCGTGGTTTATGTGGTTTGTGGCGTACGCTGGTGTGTGCCGTGTGACTGCATGTGGCTTGTGGGTGTTTCGTGTGCTTTGTGTGTTGCCTTTGTGCGTGTTACTGTGGCTTGCGTTGCGTGTGATGTTTGTGGTGCATGTTCTTGTGTGTGTGCGTGTCTGTGCGTGTGCTTCTGTGTGTGTGTGTGCATGTATGCGAGTGCGTGTGTGTGTGCATGTGAATGTGCGTGTGCGTGTGGGTGTGCGTGTGTTTGAATGTGCGTCTGTGTGTTTGCGTGTGGGTGTTTGTGTGCTTGTGTGTTTGCGTGTGTGCGACTCTTGTCGTGTGGTGTTTGGTTCTGTGTGCGGGTGTGTGTGCATGTGCGGGTGCGTGTGCATTGTGTGTGTGTGTGTGTGTCCATGTACATTTGTGTGTGCGTGCGAGTGGGAGTGCGTGTGTGTGCGTGTGCATGTGCGTTTGCGTTGGTGTGTGTGTTGTTGTCTGTGCGTGTGCGGTGCGTGTGCTTTACAATGGGGTGTTGCGTGGGAGTGTGCGTGTGATTTAGCGTTTTGCAGTGAATGTGACATGTGGTTGCGTGGTGCAGATGTGCGTCGTGTCTGTGCGTGTGGGTGCTCGTGTGCTTGTTGTGTGTGTGGTGCATTCAATGCTGTGCGTGTGAATGTGCTTGTGCGTGTCGTGCTTGTGCGTGTACATTGCATGTGTGGTGTTATTGTTGTGCTTCTTTCTCGTGTGCCGTGGGCGTGTGCGTGTCTGTTTGTGTGTGTGTGTGTGTGTGTGTGGTGTGGTGTGGCTTATGCGTTGCGTGTTCGTGTGCTTGTGCATGTGCTAGCGGCGCCTTTGCAACGTGTGTCATGAGAGTGTGTGTGTGTGGTGTGTCTGGTGTTATTCATTCGTGTGTGCTGGTGGTGTTGTGTGTGTGCGTGGTGGCGTGTACGTGTTCCGGGTGCATATGTTGTGGCATGGGGTACAGGTGCAATTGCATATGTGTGCATTGTGTGAGCATGTTCTGCGGCATGTGCTGCGGCGCAGTTGATTGAGAGCATGCGCGTAGGCGTGTGTGTGCGTGCATGCGTGTGTGTGTGTGTGTGCGTGTGTGTGTGGATGTGTGTATGCGTGTGCGTGTGTGTGCGCATGTATGTGCGAGTGCGAGTGTGTTCGTGTGCATGTGGTGTGTTTGCATGTGTGTGTGTGCGTGTGTGGTGGGTGTTGTGTGTGTGTGCTGGGGCATTTCATTTGCGTGTGCGTGTGCGTGTTCACTGCGGTGCGTGTGCGTGTGCCTGCCATGTGAGTAGCGTGGCGCGTATGTGTGTGTGTAGTCATGTGTATATTTGCGTGTGTGGTATGGGTGTTTGTTTTGCATGTGCGTGTGCGCGCGTGCGTCGTGCGTGTGTGCATGCGTGTATTGTGGCGTGTGTATTTGCGTGTGCTGATGCGTGTGCGTGTGTGTGTGTGCATGTGTGTGTTGTGCGCGCGTTCGTCTTTGGTTTTGTGTGGTTTTTGTGGTGTGTGTGTGTGTGTTGTGTTTTTGTGCATGTGTGTGCACGTGTGCGTGTGCGTGTGCATGTGAGTGTTCATGTGTGTGTGCGTATGTGTGTGCGTGTGCTTTTGCGTGTGTGTGTGTACGTGTGCGTTTGCGTGTGCGTGTGCCTTTGTGAGCGTGTGCATGTGCGTTTACGTGTGCGTATGCGTGTGCGTTTACATGTGCAAAGCATAATGGGTGGCCGTGTGCATGTTCATGTGCATGCGCATGTGAGTGCGGCGTGCGCGTAGGTGTGTGTGTGCGTGTGTGTGTGTGTACGTTCGTGTGTGTGTGGATGTGTGTATGCGTATGTGCGTTTGCGTGTGCATGTGCGTGTGTGTGTGCATGTGCGTTTGCGTGTGCATGTGTGTGTGTGTGCGCGTGTGCGTGTGCGTGTGCGTGAGCGTGTGTGTATGCCTGTGAGTTAGCCGTGCGCATATGCGTGTGTGTATGCATGGGTGTGTTTGGGTGGCGTGTGCATGGTGTGTGTTTTGCATGTGCCGTTTTCGCTGCGTGTTTGTGTAGTGCGTGGTGTTGTGTGTGCAATGCGTGCTGTTCGTGTGCGTGTGCATTGTGTGTCGTGTGCTTGTGCATGTCCGTGGTGGTGCGTGTTCATTGTGCGTGTGCGGCGAGTGTGTGTGTGCGTTGGTGTGTGCGTGTGCACTGTGTGTGTGCGTGTGCGTGTGCGTGTCCGTGTGCGTGTGCGTATGTGTTCATGTGCGTCTGCATATGTGTGTGCGTGTGCTTTTGCGTGTGTGTGTGTGTGTGTACGTGTGCATTTGCGTGTGCGTGTGCATTTGTGAGTGTGTGTGTGTGTGTGTATGTGTGTTTACTACGGTGCGTATGCATGTGCATGTGCGTGTGTGCGTGCGAGTGTGTGGGTGTGTGGGTGTGTGTGGTGTGTGTCGTTGTGGGTTGTGGTGCGTGCGGGTGTATGTGTTTGCTTGTGTGTGGTGTGTGCGTCTGTGTGTGGGGTGATGTGCCTGTACGTGTTCGGTGCGTGTGCGTCTGTGGGTGTGAGTGTGGTGGTGCGTGTCTGTGCGTGCGTATGCCTGTGTGCGTGTGCGTGTGTGTGTGCGTGTGCATATGTGGGTGCATGTGCGCGTATGTGTGATTATGTGTGTGCGTGTGCGTGTGCGTGTTCATCGGTGTCCGTGTGTGTGTGTGTGCATACATGTGCGTGTGCATGTGTGTGTGTGTGTGCGTGTTCGTGTGCATGTGTGTGCGTGTGTGTGTGTGCATATGTGTTCATGTGCTTATATGTGTGCATGTGCATGTGGGTGTGCGTGTGTGTGTGCGTGCGTGCGTGTGCATGTGCGTGTGCATGTGTGTGTATGTGCGTGCGGTGTGTGTGTGTGTGTGTGTGCGTATGTGGGTTTGTGTACTTATGTTGTGGCATGTTCGTTGTCATGTGTGTGTATGTGCGTTCCGTGTTCGTGTGTGTGTGTGTTCGTACTTGTATTTTTGTTGTACTTATGTTGTGAATTGCTGTGGGTGTGCGTGTGGTGTGTTCAGCGTTTCTGGTGTTGTGTGGGTGTTGCATACATGTGCGTGTGCATGTGGGTGCAATGCTGTGCGTGTGTGTTGTGTGCGTGTTCGTGTCATGTGCGTGTGCATGTTCGTGTGTTGGCGTGTAATGTGTTCATGTCTTATAGGTGTGCATGTGCTGTGGGTGTGCTTTCGGGTGTGTGCGTGCATGTGTGTGTGCGTGGTGAATGTGCATGTCCGTGTGTTGTACATTGCATGTGTGTCTGCGCGTGCATTTCGTGTGTGGTGCATGTCGTGTTGGGGTGCGTCTGTTAATCGTGGGCGTGTGTGTGTGTGGTTGCGTGTGCGTGTGCATGTGTGTGTGCTTGTGCGTGTCCATTGTGTTGCGTGTGCAGTTGTTTTGTGTTGCGTTGTGTGCGTTTGTGTCGTGGGTCGTGTGCGTGTCGTGTGTGTGGCGTTGTGTGTGCAATGCGTCTTTTTGTGTGTGTGTGTGTGTACGTGTGTGTTTGCGTGTGCGTGTGCATTTGTGAGCGTGTGTGTGTGCATGTGCGTTTACGTGTGCATATGCGTGTGCATGTGCGCGTGTGCGTGCCAGTTTGTGTGCGTGTTTGTTTTGTGATGTGTAATGTGGTGTTGTGCGTGTCACGTGCTTGTGGCATGTACATATGCAATGTGCGCGTGGGTGGGTGTGTGCGTGTGCAATGTCTCCTTTGCGTGTGCCTGCGTGTGTGTGCATATGCGTGTTCAGTAGGGGGTGCATGTGCGCGTGTGTGTGATTGTGTGGTGCGTTGCGTGTGCGTGTTCACGGCTCCGTTTGTGTTGTGTGCATACATGTGCATGTGCGTGTGTGTGCATGCATGTGTGCGTGTGTGTGCGTGTTTGTGTGCATGTGTGTGCTTGTGCATGTGCGCGCGTGTGTGTGCATATGTGCTCATGTGCTTATGGTTGTATGTGCTGTGGGTGTGTGTGTGGTGTGCATGTGTGTGTTGGTGTGCGTGTGTGTGGTGTTGTTGTGTTTTGTGCTTGTGCATGTGCGTGTGCGTGTGTGTGTGTGCTTTTTTCGTGTGTGTGTGTATGTGCGTGTGCGTTTGCATGTCTGTGTGCATGTTTTTACAACCGTTCGCATGCGCAATGTGCCTGTCTTGTCATGGCGTGTGTGCGTGCGTTGCGTGTTACTTGTGCATGTGCCTATGCGGAGTGCATGTGCTTCGTGGTGTGTGAGAGTGTGTGTGCATGCTGCGTGTGGCGTGTTCATCGTGTCCATTGTGTGCGTATGCAACATGTGCGTGTGCTGTGTTGTCATGCGCGCAGCGCAGCCGTGTGTGTGGGTGGGTGTCTGTGCATGTTTCATTGGCATGTGTGTGCTTTGTTGTGCAACTGTTGTGTTTGTGCTAGCTGGGCGTGTGTGGTGTGGTGTTGGCTTGTGCATGTGCAATGTGTGCGCACTCCGTAGTTTGTCAATTTGCGTGTGCGTGTATGTGTGTGTGTGCCTGCACGTGTTAGTGAGCGTGGCGTATGCTGTGTGTATGCCGTGTGTGTGTGCGTGTTTCGTTGGGTGGTGGTGGAATGGGGGCGTGTGCGTGTGTGTTGCATGTGCGTGTGTGTGTTCCGTGTGGTGTGTGTGTTGTGGCGTGTGTGTGTTGTGTGTGCGTGTGTGTGCATGTGCGTGGGTGTGTTCGTGTTTTTGTGTGCGTGTGTGTTGTGGGTGCGCCGCGTGTTTCGTGTTACTGGTGCGTGTGCCATGTGCGTTGTGTAACAATTCCCCATTTTAAGATACGAGAACTGGGAATTTTTTTACTTTTTATATACACACCAAACATTCCCTGCATGAAGTATATAATACAACCACAGTTCCATTTTTAATATTGTTTCCTCCTGTCCAATTAATGCATTTGGATCACACATTTCCTTCCTTTAAAACTTATGTTCTTTGTTCAAATATTTGAATATGGAACACACATTCAGAACCTGTTATCCAAAATTACACCCCCAGGGTAATTTGTGTAACAATTCATCAGAATATCCAAGTCCCAAGAAAAATTGATTGATTCAGAGCAAAATCAGTTTCTTAGGGTCCCTTCGACAATTTTCTACCTCCCCAGGCCGAAAGAAGGATTGAGTAAGCTCTTGAGAAAATGCGAAAAGTTCGAATGGCAAATCGGTTTGATATCCCGAAAAAGTTGTAAAATTTTCTAAGTCCTGCTCAGGAGCAAACTGGGACATTTGGGATGTCCAAGGCGCGATCGGCCGCATTGAGCACCAAGGGCCCAAACTCAAAGGACACCTGGCCAAAAATGGAAGCGAAGTACGCCGAGGAGCCAAGGAGCCCGAAGACCAATCAGAAACTGCCACGTGTCCTCACGAGAAAAAGTCAAGGTCAAAGGTACGAGTTATCGAGCGCTGACCGACAATTAAAGGCGCACGTTCCAAGCTGGGGCCAGCAAGGAAATTTAATAGAAGCCCCGCCAAAAGGCCAGAGGAGAAGAATTATTCATTTAATCAGAGCTTGCCACGTGTCCACTCCAATGGCAGAGCGCGGGAAGAATTTCAAATCCGTTTTCGTCTGGTCCGTGCCCTACATCTTCAGATCGCATAAACTTTTATCAAGCTCGGATTTGCGCACTCTTATATCAACACGAAAAGCGGTAAAATTTTCTCTACACGTTTCAAGGTCAATCTGGCATTTTGGGTTCAGTTTGGCGGATGAAAATCAAAAACCCTCCAGCGGAATAACCAAACAAAGTGATGCAGTTCAAACAAACAATTTTAATGCAGCAGAACAGTTTGCCGATCCTTGTTAGGCCAGCCCGCCGTTTGGCCAGGATCCACCGTTTTTGCCATGATGAGATGAATTTTAAATGCATTCCGAGGTGGTTTGGGGTAGAATTTCGAATTCCTCTCCTTTCCTCTCTCATATTCTTCCATAAATTGGTAAGGAGGGCTCTTTCCTACGTTTGGACATTCTTGTTTTTCAATTTCCTCCCTCTCTCTCCTGCTTACAAGAAATTTCGTGGAGTTTTCGAGCCTGCACATGGACTGTATGCCAACTGTTGCCTCTTAAGCCATTGCAATGTATTGAATCATTCTCTGAGCAATATATATGTTGTGATTAAGTTTAAATCCTCTCATGTATTCTTTGTTTTCATTTTTGATCTCTCCATTACAATTTCGGTTCCTGTGCGTGGTTTGGTATTGCGTCTATATGGTCGGGTTTTATTTGACAAAACTTATGTTCGTCATTCCTCGTGCATCACCTCGCCTACTTAGGTTTAGTTTTATGCATTTCTCTCTCCCTGTCTCCCTTGGGATTTAGATTAGTTTTTTGGGGTAAAACCTCTACGTTTCATTGGTGCTCCGAACAGAGGAATAGGAACATCCTTCCTTTGAATTCCTTTCTCACTTTCATCAATTCACCACACTTGGACGAAAGGTTCAATGTTTGCAATCACACTGGATGTTAGATGATCAACCTAGAATCTAATCCACATCAGGGGGCTGTGATTTTGCAACTAACAGTTTTGGCACGCCCGGTGGGACCTAGATCTCATTTTATTTATTATAGCAAAGTTGATTGCATCTACTACAATTTCTTGCTTAAAAAGAGGCTATTTTTTGCATACGCTGGCGACAGTCCCAGGGGAAAACCACTATGTCCAGGGCAATACAGGCCTAAAAGCTTATGGAAGAATCACAAGGTCAAGGTTGGAGAGAGATTCTGTTTTTGACATACCTGTAATTAGCTCCAATAAGAATGCACAGAGAGAAGGATTCAAAGGTCTCCATCCCAACAAACAGACTCCTCTCAACTCATCACCTGAAGGCCCTTTCGTTCAATATACAAGGGTTTTAAGACCAATCAGAATGGCGCAACCAGTAAAAACCCCTATTTCTTCACAGGCGACATCCCACTTCTCTCAATGCACAAATCCATCCCAGTTTGCAGCACTGAAGAACATTCCATACTTTACTGGAGAAGAACAGACCACTCCTGGTGATCATGTCAGGACATTGCTAACATTTGTGCAATCCAGGAGATTAATGAGATGCAGGAGTTGTCAATTCTGGCGTCTTCTTCAAGGGAAGGCATTGGCAATGGTTTCGGAGCCTTGACGCTGCTTCTATCACGAACTGGAATCAGCTTGTTATTGCACTTCAAATAATCAATTGGAAGAGGGAACAACTTTTCTCTTTTTGGACAACTGACTGACACTCAACCCTCAAGAAGCTTCCCCCATGACAATCTAAACTGACTTTAAACTGTCAGATTTCATAAGATCTTGGGATGCATTCAGTAGCAGTCAGGGCCAATTAGAATGTGCTTTCTATATTACTTAAAGCTTTAAATTAATGAATTTCTAATGTTGGTTCAATCGATGGATGGCACAACTATCCCTGCTGCTTAAAATATTATACCATTAGAAGCTGAAAATTGTCTGATTCACCAAGCTGGCAAGCTATCTCGAGTCCCCAATGGCCATTAATCCAAGTTTGAGAGCCCAAGTACTTAGTCAGCTACCTGTCTTAGCTCTTCTCTCCCCACTCCTAGAAATCAATCATGACGCTCCACTTCCATCTCCAATGCCCCAAATGAGCTTCAAGAAGTCATGAAGGCAATAAACTGCAAAATTTAGGTAATATCTGGTCACACTCAATCGACACCAAGCTCAAGTTTTAGACTTCGTATCAACCTCAGCTCAACCTAATAGAATTCCTACAGTCTCAAAGACGCCACCTAGTCCAGCCACAATATAAATCCAACAAGGCCTCCTGTCCATGACCTTTCTAGCCCTATAATCCCAAATGCCATAATCTGCCTCTAAGGCATTATACCCACACAAACCACATTGCCCAAGAGTAATGAGGGTGTTTGCCATGAATGAACCCCATACCCAATTCCATTTTCTACACTGTGCTTTAACTCAGCTTTAATGGTAACAACTCTGGTGGGAGGGTGAAAGCAATCAGAACATGGCCAACAACAAGAAACATGCCAGTAGCCAATCTGCCCCACATAAACACCACATTGTAATTGGCGGCAGAGGAGTCTGTTGTATGAATCAGCAGTCCTCTCCGCACGGTGTTACAATCAGACACAACAAACAAACAACAAAAGCCAATCAAGGTCAAAAAGAGAAATTTGGGTGAATAACCCCATTAGCCCCCAGCCAATCTAACAACCTTTCCACAGCCCACAAATGATGGCCAGCAAAACCCGTTTCAATGCACAAGGCAGCCAATAACAGCCCCTAGGCCACTCAAATGCCAGCTGTTTTTTCCGTCCCCCCCCTCGCCCCCCCACCCCCCCCAGAGACACCCCCCACCCACATACAAGGAATAATTGCCAACCAAGGACAGCAGAGAGATCTTCATCAACTCATTCATGTACTCATTGATCAATGAAGAAGACAAACGTCAATATATCTATGTGGAATCCTATCCAGCCCAGGCCAAGAGATCTGCTGCAAGCTGCTAGGAAGGACTGGGCCAATTCGAATCATCAGGTTCAGAGGTAACAAAGTGCTTACAAAATGCTGCCACAACCTAAGGAAATCATGGAGCACAACAAGGTAAAATGTTGAAGCCCCACCCCTTTTTATGTTTCGTTAATCATTGGAATCAGCTAGTGCATAATGACATGATAGACTCTACCTGGGGCAAGTCAGCTCAGTAATGCCTAAACAATAGCTGATATTAGGGCTCCAATATGAAATAAGCATCTAAGGGAGTAGTGGCAGCTTATTGACAGCAATAGCAACAGTTGGAGTGTTAGAAATTTGAGTCTTACCTTGCATGCATTCCAATGGTTGTTTCTGCAAGATGTATCATCCAGACCTTCCACACTCGTTTCCCTATGCTTGTACGGACTTCAAAGGCCAAGATTGGGGGATATTTGTCCCCTGATTGGTCTCACCTGCTATTTAGAACAAGGTCTGACTAAGGCCCACATTCAATCGAAACATTGCAAAACTCTTCACATTGAGCCCTATACTCAATAAGATGAATGCCAATTTCTTGGCATTATGATCCCGAAGATCACCCTGCCCCGATTAAGCTGACCTAAGGTTGGAAGTATCCCCAGATTTGACTCTTGATGAATGGGCAAGCAATGTGCATGCTTTTTATCCTTAGCAGGAATAGAAGAATCTGAGCTAGAGTCTATTGTAACCTGAAGAAAGCCACCTATTCTAAGCATCACCAAGCCAAACCACACACAAGATGCCAATTAGGTATGGCAGCTGCTTTTTTGATGATCCAGGAGTAACAAGGTGCATGAGTTGGAGGCTGTGTTATTTCACCTCAAGGAGTAAAGTATTAGTCAGCTTTTAGGTTTCATTTGGGCATTCTCAATACCCCTGCTGAATATAAGTCTTGGTTCAGTGGTTGCATTGGACAATCAAAGAAATAAATAAAGAACTTGCAAAGTTTTTGGTGGTACAACCAACCCACAGTGAATTGATTGTCAAGCAGTCAAGGGACAACATGCTGCAAAAATGATCTACCTCGTAGTGCTACAAGAATAGGTGTGGGACCCTCATTGAAGATTTGAGGTTTCGGCATCAAGGTCCATTCCTAGGAACGAGAACATCTGCTGACAGGCTTGGCCAAAACAGTAGGGGACCTTTGAATTGTAGAAACATCAACAAGACGAAGGTCCACAAGCCAACTCCACGTGATTGTGATGTGCTTCCTAGTTCTGGATGAACGATTCAGTTGGGCGAGTAATTTGAGAATGACCAGCAAAAATCATCCACTTCTTGGCAGAACGAAGCTGAGTTTCTCACAGAATCACGAGAAATTGGAACAGTCAATATGGTGACCCATGTGAGACAGCTGTAACTGGACAAGCGCCAAGGGACCTATCACCTTGGGTCCATTTTACCCAATGATCAGTTTAGAAAGGAGAAGCACATTCAGGTAGAGGAAGATTCGGTTAATCCCTCTTGTGAAAGAACAAGCAGTGCAAATTGGAAAAATGACACCTGGCAGAGTTATGAAGTCATACGCTTTTTCCAGAATCCCTAACGTGTTTGCTTGGAGCTATGAAGACTTGAAAGGTTTTCAATCCCAACTTATCTCAGCATACCATGAGTTGATCCAAATCTAAGCCTGTTCGCGCAGACAAAACCAGTCAATCCACACATGGAGCCTCTCATGAGGAAGAACTGTACAGCTGATTGAGTCAGCATTATAGGCCCTATCAAGCATCAAGCTAGGTTGCGACTTGGTTCCTCCGTCAGGAAGAAAGAGGAGAAATCAGTTGTGTGTGGGCCTTTCCTATAACCTCAATAGGCATCTCTTAATGTACCATTATCCACCTCCCTTCCATGAGCCAATTGCAGGTTGTAGCTGGTTCAGAAAGATGTTCACTCTTATGGATAACTCAGGCTTTCATCACATTAATGGTGAAGGAGGATACTAAGTTCAAGACAGCCTCACAACTAAATGGGGCACGTATGCGTACAAGAAGATGCCATTGGACTGTCGAATGCCGGAGCACCAACATTCTAGCGAGCTATGGATTATGGGCATTCAACAGGCCTTGATCAACAAGATAGTGCTGATATACCCAGATTATATCACGTCTTCTCAAAGAATTCTGCAGACCACCGCCTCTTTCAACCTCAGGCAAGTTTTTCAGAGGTGTAAATTTTGGAGTGTCTTTAGAATCCTAGAAGTGCATCTTTGCTTGCAACATGAAGGAACTCCTTGGCCATATGGCTCAAGGAAGGATAGCATTGATCCAGAGAGGGTTGAAGAAGCCATAAGGGCTCTACCATTTCCAAGTCACAGAAGGCTCTTCAAAAGTTTCCCCTGGAAGGATCAACTGTGTTTGGAGGTTGTGCCAAATTTTGCAGCCCTTGTCAAGGTCCCATCACCAAAATGTTAAGAAAAAGCATGACTTTCAAATGGACGGCAAAGCAAGGAGAGACTTTGAAGCATCAAGAATCCATCTCCCAGGCACCACTCTCATCAACCCGACTTTTCCAAGGATTCCTC
This sequence comes from Taxus chinensis, assembly GCA_019776745.2. NCBI lineage: Eukaryota > Viridiplantae > Streptophyta > Pinopsida > Cupressales > Taxaceae > Taxus > Taxus chinensis. The sequence continues at coordinate 473,445,727 of CM034147.1, read as the reverse complement.
CTCTATGCATTTTGGAGGTTGCTGACACTATGTCTGCCAGTCTGGTACAATGACCAAAGATAATGCATGAACATCGATGCCTTCTTCAGCCAAAGCCTAAATGACTGCGAGTTAAGGTACTTTTATTGAAAAACATGTGCTTTGCAGTAATCAGGAGCTTGAAGAATTCAAGCATTTGTCTCAAACAACACGTCCAGTTTGCTGGTCCTCACATGCTATGGTTAAGGACTTCCTCTCAACAAGATTTGAATGAGAAAGGGCAGGATGGATCACCCTGTCCATGGAGTAGACATTGAGATCAAATCACCAAGCTGATAAGAGGGCAAAGTTTTGATGTGAGCAGCTCCGCTTCCAAATCAACCATTACAACCCAGAAGATGACAAGACGCTGTCCGTGCTATTACAAGATATCAACAATGGAAAGATGTATGTGTCCACTCCCTGTTGGACTCATAATATGATACAGTTCCTACAACGGGCTGTTCCCCTCTCGAAATGAGCAAAGCAAAAGAAACACTTCAGGTTGCAGCTATTCCATATACCATCATTTGATGGAGTTTTTTTGTTCAGAAGGACGTTAATGGAGTGCTGCTATGCCATTAACATAGGTCAGACCAAGGTATTAACAAGAGTTTCATGATGACCAGCAGCTGGTGGCCTATTTTGCAATGCACGCAAGAGTGACAGCTCTAAAATCAGAAATGCTGGTATTATGGCCTAAAAAAGTCATTGATTACTATGCATGGATCAAGAGGTGGTAAGAATTTTGCATTCTTCGAACGAACAGAGAGACTTGGGCCCTCCCATTACAGCCAATCTCAGTTGACCAGCCCATTCATGGAATGGGTTTGGACTTCTTGGAGTCCATCAATCCCAATTCGATCCCAAATGGCCAAAATGGATTTTACAGCCACAAGACTACTTCATTCACCAATGGACAGAAGCATAGCATTCAAAGAGGTGAATGAATTCTAGCATCCTGACTTTTACGAGGAATAACTAGCCAATTTGGTGTACCTGCTACAATAGTCCTGATAATGCATTGCAATTCATTAATCGAACGCAGACGAGTGGCTGTCAAGAACGGATTTACCTGAGCACGTCTCCAACTATTACCACCCTCAAGATAATGGCCAGGCCGAGTCTACAAACAGAACTTGTTTACGATCAGTAGGAGGAACTCTTGATGAGACCAGAGATCTTGGCATAACCACACTGAAAATCAGCCTATGGTCTGATAGATAACTCCCAAAAATCACAGGTAACTCTCCATTTAGGCTTGTCTACCGAAGATGGAATCTTGCCCATGTCACACTTGAGTTGCCAACTTGGACCTCATGAAACAGCTGGAGTTGCTAGAGTTTTGGCCCATGGATGTGAGCCCCGATGCAGAATTGAGGGAGCTGCAAAGAAATCAGAGATCAGGATTCCAAGCAATGAAAAGGAATCAAGCTTTGATCAAGAATACCTTTGCTAGAGGCAAGATAAGATCTTTTCAAGTAGGCGATCTAGTATTGAAATGTGATGCGGACCGAGCAAAACCAGAAGGCATTTCAAAATTTATGCATTTGGAGTGGCCCATACATGGTCACCAAGTTGCAAGAACAACAATGCTTTCCATTGGCCTTCATTGTATTGTGAGCACTACGATTCCAGTAAATGGAATATATCTTCAAGCTTGCTTCTAGAGGGATGTTCACTACAGCTGTAAATACTAGATTAATTTTCTTTCCTCCAGTGCTTGTGCACATTGTTTTTGCTGTAGGTTAGTTTGTTTTTCCCTAGTGCCTTGGCACAGCTTGCTGTCCATGGAGATGTTAGCATTTCTTTCTTTCATCAGGTCGCCTCCCACTTCCTCCTCGCACATCCTAGTCAGTTGGATTCTAAACAGAATAGTGAATGACGCCTGCCCATGATTGCTTCAGGGAACTGGTCCTTTCATCTATCAGCAGCAGAATGATCCAGCTGAGTCGCCAAATGTTATCCAAAATCCCCCCCCCAGGGTAATTTTGATAACATGCATCAGAATACCAGCCCAAAAATTGATTGATTTCAAGCAAAATCAGGTTTCGAGGGTCCCTTTCTGAAATTTCTAACTCCCCAGGCGAAGAAGGAGGGAGTAGCTCTGAGAAAATGGGAAAAGTACAGAAAGGCAAATAGGTGATCCAGGCAAAGTGTAAAAATTGGGGGCTAAGTCCTTCTCAAGGGAGCAACTGGGACATTTGGGCCGTCAAGGCGCGGATCGGGCCGAAAGCCTCTAGGTGCCCATGCATTTTGTGACATCGGGCCAGAAGTACGCGGCGGTGCGAAACCGATCCTCTTGAAAGAAAGAAAATTGGCTGTGTTCTCAGGACGTTTGGGACAAAAGACCCGAACCGGCCGATCGGCCGCATATCACAGGCAATCAAAAGCGATTGGGACATCTAGGCCGCAAAGGCGGCGAATCGCCGAACCGGCCTAAAAGAGTCAAGGTCAGTCCGAAGCAGTAGTGGGACAACGGGCCAAAATTCCCAAAATTCAGAACCGGCCGAATGGCCGAAATGAGTCTAGAGGTCCAAATCAATGGGACAGTCTGGGACAAATTGACGCGAAATGCCCGAACCACCGAATGAATACAAGGGCCCACAATCAATGGTACATCCGGGACAAATGGAGCGAAGTACGCGCAGGAAAGCGAAGACCACTCAAAACTGCCACATGTCCTCATAGAGAAAAAGTCAAAGTTCAAAAAGGGACAATTATCGAGCGCGAAACTGAACCAATGAAATGCAACCACGTGCCCAAGCTGGCCCCAAGGGAATTTCAAAGGAAAGCCTGCCAAAAGAGAGTAGAGAGAATTATCATGAATTCAGAGCTTGCCCACGTGTCATCCAAGTGCAGAGTTGCGGGAAAATTTCAAAATCCTGTTTTCGTCTTTCCGTGCCCTAAATCTTCAGATCGCCATAAACTTTTGACCAAAAGCTCAGATTTGCGCGCTCTTTATAACAAGGCAATGTGTGTTGGCATTTGCGTGTGCAAACTTGTGTGTGTGGTGTGCTTTGTGCGTGTGTGTGTGTGTGTGCTTTGCATGTGCATGTTGTGCGACGCGCGTTGTGTGCATGTGCGTTTGGGCGTGTAATGTTTGTGTGGTGTCCTGCACGTGTGAGTGAGCGTGCGCGTATGCGTGTGGGGTGTAAATGCGTGTGTGTGTGTGCGTGTGGCTTATGGGTGTCGTGTTGTGTGTGTGTGTGCGTGTGTGTTTTTGGGCGTGTGTGGCATGTGCTTGGTTGTGTTGCGTGTTCGTGTGGCGTGTGTGTGTGTGATGTGCGCGCGTGTGCGTGTTTCAACGTGCGTGTGCATGTGCGTGTGTAACATCCCCAGTTTTAAGATACGAGGAACAGGGAATGTGTTTTTAATTTGTGAATATACAAATGCGTTCCCCTGTTAGAATTATATCATACAAAACACACGTTCAAGTTTTAATAATTGTTCTCTGTCCAATTAATGCAGTTTGGATCACACAATTTCCTTTTAAAACTTATGTTCTTTGTTCACATATTTGCAATATGGAACACACATTCAGTACCTGTTATCCAAAATTCACCCCCCCAGGGTAATTTTGATAACATGCATCAGAATATCCAAATCCCAAGAAAATTGATTGATTCAGAGAAAAAATCAGGTTTCTAGGATCCCTTCAGGAAATTTTCTAACTCCCCAGGCCGAAGAAGGAGGGAGTAAGCTCTGAGAAAATGTGAAAAAGTTACAGAAAGGAAAATAGGTTGATCTAGGAAAAAGTGTAAAAATTGGCTAAGTCCTGCTCAAGGGAGCAACTGGGACATTTGGGACGTCAAGGCACGGATCGGCCAAAAAGCCTCCAGGTGGCCCAAATTGCATTTGGGACAATCAAGCTAGAAGTACGCGGCGGGCACGAAAAGCCGATCCGGCTGAAAGAAGAAAAATTGGCTGTGTTGCTCAGGACGTTTGGGAAAAAAGACCCGAACCGGCCGGATCGGCTGAAATGAGCACAGGCAGTCAAAAAGTGATTGGGACATCTGGGCCGCAAAGGCACGAATCGGCTGAACCGGCCGAAAAGAGTCAAGTCAGTCTGAAGTAGAGTGGGACAAGCGGGCCAAAAATTCCCGAACCGGCCGAATCGGCCGAAATGAGTTCAGAGGGTCCAAAAATCAGATGGGACATCTGGGACAAATGGACGCGAAATGCCCGAACTGGCCGAAATGAGCACAAAGGGCCCAAAATCAAATGGGACATCCGGGACAAATGGAAGCGAAGTACGCGAAGGAGCCGAAATGAGCTGAAAGGGCCAATCAGAAACTGCCAATGTGTCCTCACAGGAGAAAAATGGAAGCGAAGTACGCGAAGGAGCCGAAGGAGACCGAAGACCAATAAGAAACTATCACGAGTCGCTGAACAGGAGAAAAAGTCAAAGGTCAAAGGGACGAGTTATCGAGCACTGAACCGAACCAATGAAATGCACCACATGTCCAAGCTGGGGCCCATAAGGAAATTTCAAAGGAAAGCCCGCCAAAAGGTAGAGGAGAGGGAATTATTCAACGAATCAGAGCTTGCCACGTGTCATCCAAGTGGCAGAGCGCGGGAAGAATTTCAAAAAATTTGTTTTCGTCTGTTCCGTGCCCTAAATCTTCAGATCGCCATAACTTTTGATCCAGAGCTTGGATTTGCGTGCTCTTTATATCAACAGAAAGCTGGTAAAATTCTCTACACATTTCCAAGGTCAATCTTGCATTTTGGTTCAGTTTGGAGGATGAAAATCAAGAAGCACCTCCAGCGCGAATAACCAAACAGAAGTGATGCATCAACAAACAATTTTAATGCAGCAGACAGTTTGCCGCTCTTGTTAGGCAGCCCACCATTTCCCCAGGATCCACCGCTTCTGCCATGATGAGATGAGTTAAATGCATTCAAGAGGTGGTTAGGGTAGATTTCGAATTCCTCTCTCTTTTCTCTCTCATTCTTCCTATAAATTGTAAGGAGGGGCTTCTTTCTAACGGTTGGACATTCTTGTTTTGCAATTCCTCCCTTCTCTCCTACTTGCAAGAGAATTCATGGAGTTTTCGAGCCTCCCACATGGACTGTAATGCCACTGTTTCCTCTTAGCCACTGCAATGTATTGAATCCATTCTTTGAGAAATATATATGTCTGTGATTAAGTTTAAATCCTCTCATGTATTCATTGTTGTCATTTTGATCTCTCATTACATTTCAGTTACCTGTGCATGGTGTGGTATTACGTCTATATGGTCTGTGTTTATTTTTGCAAAACTTATGTTCTTCATTCCTCGGTGCATCACCTCCCCTAGCTTAGGTTTATTTTTATGCATTTCTCTCTCCCTGTCTCCTTGGTAGTTAGATTAGTTTTTGGGGTAAACCTCTGCATTTCATTGGTGCATCTGAACAGAGGAATAGGAACCAGCCTTCTCTGGAGATTCCTTTCTCACTCTTCAAGTCCCACACTTGGAGAAAGGATTCAATGTTATGCAATCACACTGGCTGTTAGTATGATCAACCTAGAAATCTAATCAACATCCAGGGGTGCTATGATTTTGCACTAACAGTTTTGGCACGCCTGGTGGGACCTAGAGGTCTCATTTTTATTGTAGCAAAGTTGATATGCATCTGCTACAATTTTCTTGCTTAAAAAGAGCTATTATTTGCATATCTGGCGACTCTAAGGGGAAGAATCAATTGGTTTCAGCAGTACAGGCCTAAAAGTTTATGAGAAGAATCACAAGGTCAAGAGTTGGAGAAGAGGAGGTGTTGTTTGAATACCTGCAATTATCTCCAAGAAGAAGGCAAAGAGGAAGAAGGATTCAAAGGTCTCCATCTCCACCAAACAGAACTCTCTCAACTCCTCCACCTGACAGGCCTTTCTTTCAATATACAAGGGTTTTAAGACCAATCAGAATGGTGCAACCAGTAAACCCCTATGTCAACTTCACAGGCAGCAGCCCACTTGCTCTCAATGTACAAAATCCAATCCCAGTTGCAGCACTGAAGAACATTCCATACTTTACTGGAGAAAATCAGACCACTCCTGGTGATCATGTCAAGGACATTGCTAACATTTGTGCAATCCATGAGATTAATGAGATGCAAGTAGCTATCAAATTGCTGGAGTCTTCATTCAAAGGGAAGGCATTGCAATGGTTTAGGAGCCTTGAAGTTGCTTCTATCACGAACTGGAATCAGCTGTGTATTGCACTTCATAATCAATTTGGAGAGAAGGGAGACAACTTGTCTCTTTTGGAGCAGCTGAAAACCATCAAGAGAGCTTCCAATGAGTAGCTAACTAACTTCAACTTCAAATTTCAAAGATCTTGGGATAGAATTCCAGTAGCAGTCAGGCCAATAGCAGAAGGTGCTTTTCTATATTACCTTAAAGCTTTAAATTCTGATATTTCTATGTTGGTTCAATCTATGGGAGGCACAAACTATCCTTGCTGCTTATAGTATTGCCATTAGAGCTGAAAATTGTTTGATTCAAGCTGGCAAGCTAGCTCCTAGGCCTTCAATGCCATTATATCCAATTTTAGAGATCCCAAGTACTAGTCAGGTACCTGTCTTAGCTCCTTCTCCCCACTCCTAGAAATCAGAGTTCAAATGAAGCTTCCACTTCATCTCCAAGTGCCCCAAATGAGCTTCAAGAAGTCATGAAGCAACTGCAAAATTTAGGTAATGAGCTGGTCACACTCAAGAGACAGCAAGCTCAAGGTTTTAGACCTTCGTATCAGCCTCAAGCTCAACCTAATAGGCAGCCATACCAGCCTCAAAGACCACCTAATCCAACCACAAATATGAATCAAACAAGGCCTCCTGTCAATAGACCTTTCCAGCCCTATAATCCAAATGCCATATCTGCCTCTAAGGCATTAGTACCAGCACAAAACAACATTACCCAAGAGTATGATTGGTGTTTTCCATGTAATGAACCCCATAACCAATCCATGTGCTACAATGGTGCTTTAACTCAAGCTTTAATGGTAAACAACTACTGGTGTGGAGGGTGAAAGAAATCAAGAAAACGGCCAACAACAAGAAACATTCTAGCAGCAATCTGCCCCAAATGACACCATATTAGTAAATTGGCAGGTAGAGGATTTCTGTGGTATGAATCAGGCAGTCTCTCAAGGTGTTGCAGCCAATACAAGGTCAAAAAGGAGAAATATGGGTGAAGAACAGCCATTAGCCCCAGCCAATCCACAACCTTCCATGGCTCCACAAATGATTGGCAAGCAAAACCCAGTTTCAAATGCACAGGGGCAGCCAAGAACAACCCCTAGGCCAACTCAATTGCCAGCTATTGCTAGCCCACATACAAGGAATAAATGTGCAAACCAAAGGACAGCAGAGAGATCCTTCATCACCATTCAGTATCATTGATCAGATGAAGAAGACAAACGTCAATATATCTATGTGGGAATCCCTATCCATTCTAGGCCAAAGAGATCTGCTGCAAGCTGCTATGAAGGACTGGCCAACTTCGAATCAGCAGGTTCAGAGGCAAGAAAAAGTGCTTACAAATGCTGCCCAGCCTGAAGGAAATCATGGAGCACAACAAGGTAAAATGTTGAATCCCCCCCCTTTTTATGTTTCGTTAATCATTGGAAATCAGCTAGTGCATAATTGCATGATAGACTTCGGGGCAAGTAGCTCAGTAATGCCTAAACAGATAGCTGATCAGTTAGGGCTCCAATATGAAATAACATCTAAGGGAGTAGTGCAGCTCGATGGGACAGCAATAGCAACAGTTGGAGTGATTAGAAATTTGAGTCTTACCTTGCATGCATGTCCAAATGTTGTTGTCTTACAAGATGTATGAGTCATAGAACTTCCACCACTCTTTGCCCTATGCTTGTCAAGGGACTTCACAGCCAAGATTGGGGGATATTTGTCCGCTGATTGGTCTCACATGCTATTCAGAACAAGGTATGAAACTAAGGCCACAATTAGATCAGAACCTATTGTAAACTTCCACATTGAGCCCTATACTCCAAGTAAGATTAATGCCAATTGCTCGGCATTTGATCAAGAAGATCACCCTAGCACTGATGAAGTTGACACTAAGGTTGGAAGTATCCCAGATTTGACTCTTGATGAATGGGCAAGAAAGGTACATGCTTTTGATCCTTATCAAGGAATAGAAGAATCTGAGTTAGGAGTCTATTGTATACACGAAGAAAGTCAACCTATTCCTAGCATCACCAAGCCAAACCACAAGGATGACAATGAGGTATGACAGATGCTTTTTGATGGATCAAGGAGTAGACGAGGTGTAGGAGGTGGAGCCATGCTTATTTCACCTCAAGGAGTAAAGTATTATTCAGCTTTTAGGTTTCAATTTGCATGCTCCAATAACATTGCTGAATATGAAGCCTTGGTGCAGGGGATGCATTGGGCTATCAAAAAAAAAATAAAGAACTTGCAAGTTTTTGGGGACAGTGAATTGATTGTAAATCAGGTCAAGGGACAGCATGCTACCAAAAATGATCTACTCAGATGCTACAAGAACAAGGTGTGGGACCTCATGGAATATTTTGAGGGTTTCGGCATCAAGGCCATTCCTAGGAAAGAGAATCAAGCTGCTGACATGCTTACAGCAGTAGGGGCAGCCTTTGACATTGTAGAAAACATTCAACAAGACAAGGTATAGCCAAACATCCACATGATTGTGAGGCCTTCAGTGCCGGATAACGATGTCAGTTGGCAAGTATTTGAGAATGACCAGCAAATCATCCACTTCTTGCAAGAAGAAGCTGAGTTCTCAGCTAAGAATCAAGAGAAATTGGAACAGCAATATGGTGACCAGGTGATATAGCTGAGAACTGACAAGCTGCCCAAGGGACTTATCACCTTGGAGTCCATTTTTAACCCCAATGATCAGTTTAGAAAGGAGAAAGCAAACATTCAGGTCAAGAGGGAAGATTCGGTATCCATCTTGGTAGAAGAGAACAAGCCATTGCAAATTGGAAAAATGATAACTGAGCAAGAAAGGTATGAATTCATACAGCTTGGTCAAGAATTCCCTGACGTGTTTTCTTGGAGCTATGAAGACTTGAAAGGTTTCAATCCCAACTTAGCTCAGCATACCATCGAGTTGGATCCAAATACTAAGCCTATCAGGCAGAAACAAAGACCAGTCAATCCACACATGGAGCCTCTCATGAGGAAAGAACTGGACAAGCTGATTGAGTCAGCAATTATATTCCCTATCAAGCACTCAAGCTGGGTTGTGAACTTGGTTCCGGTCAGGAAGAAGAGCGGAGAAATCAGGTTGTGTGTGGACTTCCGAGACCTCAATAGGGCATCTCTTAAGGACCATTATCCACTCCCTTCCATGGAGCAAATATTGCAGGTCGTAGCTGGTTCAGAAAGATTTTCACTACTTGATGGATACTCAGGCTTCAATCAAATTATGGTGAAGGAGGAAGACCAGTTCAAGATAGCCTTCACAACTAAATGGGGCACGTATGCTTATAAGAAGATGCCATTTGGACTGTCGAATGCCGGAGCAACATTCTAGCGAGCTATGGATATGGCATTCAAAGGCTTAATCAACAAGATAGTGCTGATATACCTAGATGATATCACTGTCTTCTCAAAGAATGCTGCAGACCACCTCTTTCACCTCAGGCAAGTGTTTCAGAGGTGTAGAGATTTTGGAGTGTCTTTGAATCCTAAGAAGTGCATCTTTCTTGCACATGAAGGGAAACTCCTTGGCCATATTGTCTCCAAGGAAGGATTAGCAATTGATCCAGAGAGGGTTGAAGCCATAAGGGCTCTACCATTGCCAAGTCACAAGAAGGCTCTTCAAAGTTTCCTGGGAAGGATAAACTTTGTTAGGAGGTTTGTCCCAAATTTTGCAGCCCTTGTCAAGCCCATCACCAAAATGTTAAGAAAAAGCATGGCTTTCAAATGGATGGCAGAAGGCAAGGAGAGCTTTGAAGCAATCAAAGAATCCATCTCCCAGGCACCCACTCTCATCAACCTAGACTTTTCCAAGGATTTCATCCTCTATGCATTTGGAGGTGATGACACTATTTCTGCCATTCTGGTACAACAGAACAAAGATAATGATGAACAGCCGATTGCCTTCTTTATCCAAAGCCTAAATGACTGCGAGTTGAGGTACTCTTTTATTGAAAAACATGTGCTTGTGGTAATCAGGAGCTTGAAGAAATTCAAGCATTTAGTCTCAAACAACAAGGTCCAATTGCTGGTCTCACATGCTGGGGTTAAGGACTTCCTCCTCAACAAGGATTTGAATGAGAAAAGGGCAGGATGGATCACCCGTGTCATGGAGTATGACATTGAGATCAAAATCACCAAGCTGGTAAGAGGCAAAGGTTTGTGTGAGCAGCTCGCTTCCAAACAACCAGACAACCCAGAAGATGAAGAAGACGCTGTCCTGCTATTACAAGATGATCAAAAACAGGAAAATGATGATGTGTTCACTCCCTGTTGGACTCATAATATGATACATTTCCTACAGACGGGCATGTGCCCTCTAGAAATGAGCAAAGCAAAAAGAAGACACTTCAGGTTGCAGGCTATTCCATATACCATCATTGATGGAGTTTTGTTCAAGAAGGACGTGAATGGAGTGCTGCTGAGATGCATTAACACAGGTCAGATCCAAAGGGTATTAAAAGAGTTTCATGATGAACCAACTGGTGGCCATTTTGCACCAAGAGTGACAGCTCTGAAAATCATAAAGTCTGGTTATTATTGGCCTAAAATATTCAGTGATTGCTATGCATGGATCAAGAGGTGTAAGAATTGTGCATTCTTCACAGGAAAAGAGAGACTTGCAGCCCTCCCATTACATCCAATCTCAGTTGACCAGCCATTCATGCAATGGGGTTTGGACTTCATTGGAGTCATCAATCCCAATTCGAGCCAAGGGCACAAATGGATTTTGACAGCCACATACTACTTCACCAGATGGACAGAAGCAGTAGCAGTCAAAGAGGCAAATGAGTCTAGCATCTTGGACTTTTACGAGGGAATAACTACCAGATTTGGTGTACCTACTACAATAGTCTCTGATAATGCATTGGCATTCATTGGATCTAAAGTGACTGAGTGGGCTGTCAAGAACAGGATTTACCTGAGCACTTCATCAAACTATTACCCTCAAGGTAATGGCCAGGTCGAGTCTACAAACAAGAACTTGTTGAAGATCATTAGGAGGACTCTTGATGAGACTCAGAGAGCTTGGCATACCAAACTGAAATCAGCCTTATGGGCTGATAGGATAACTCCCAAAAGATCCACAGGTAACTCTCCATTTAGGCTTGTCTACGGAAGAGAGGAAATCTTGCCCATGTCACTTGAGTTGCCAACGTTGGAACTCATGAAACAGCTAGAGTTGCTAGAGTTTGGGCCCATGGAGGTGAGATATGCAGAATTGATGGAGCTGCAAGAAATCAGAGATCAGGCATTCCAAGCAATGGAAAAGGATCAGGCTTTGATCAAGAAGACCTTTGATAGGAAGGCCAAAGATAGATCTTTTCAAGTAGGAGATCTAGTATTGAAATGGGATGTGGAAAGAGCAAAACCAGGAAGGCATTCAAAATTTGATGCCATTTGGAGTGGCCCATACATGGTCACAAAGTGCAAGAACAACAATGCTTTCCAATTGGCTTCATTGGATGGTGAAGAACTACAGATTCCAGTAAATGGAATCTATCTCAAGCGTTGCTTCTAGAGGGAGGTTCAATACATCTGTAAATACTAGATTAGATTTTCTTTCCTCCAAGTGCTTGTGCACATTGTTTTGTTGTAGGTTAGTTTTGTTTTCCCTAAGTGCCTTGGCACAGCTTGCTATCCATGGATATGTTTAGCATGTCTTTGCTTTCATCAGGTCGCATTCCATCTTCCTCCTCGCACATTCTGAGTCAGTTTGGATTCTAACAAAATATTTGATGACTCCATGCCCAATGGATTGCTTCAGGCAACTGGTCTTTTCATCTAGCAGGCAGATGATCCTGCTGAGTCGCCAAATTGTTATCCAAAATTCACCCCCCCAGGGTAATTTTGATAATATGCATCAGAATATCCAAATCCCAAGAAAATTGATTGATTCAGAGCAAAAATCAGGTTTCTAGGGTCCCTTCAAGAAATTTTCTAACTCCCCAGGCCGAAGAAGGAGGGAGTAAGCTCTGAGAAAATGCGAAAAAGTTACAGAAAGGCAAATAGGTTGATCCAGGAAAAAGTGTAAAAATTGGCTAAGTCCTGCTCAAGGGAGCAACTGGGACATTTGGGACGTCAAGGCGCGGATCGGCCGAAAAGCCTCCAGGTGGCCCAAATTGCATTTGGGACAATCGGGCCAGAAGTACGCGGCGGGCGCGAAAAGCTGATCCGGCTGAAAGAAGAAAAATTGGCTGTGTTGCTCAGGACGTTTGGGACAAAAGACCCGAACCAGCCGGATCGGCCGAAATGAGCACAGGCAGTCAAAAATCGATTGGGACATCTGGGCCGCAAAGGCGCGAATCGGCCGAACCGGCCGAAAAGAGTCAAGTCAGTCCGAAGCAGAGTGGGACAAGTGGGCCAAAAATTCCCGAACCGGCCGAATCGGCCGAAATGAGTCCAGAGGGTCCAAAGTCAGATGGGACATCTGGGACAAATGGACGCGAAATTCCCGAACCGGCCGAAATGAGCACAAAGGGCCCAAAATCAAATGGGACATCCGGGACAAATGGAAGCGAAGTATGCAAAGGAGCCGAAGGAGCCAAAGACCAATCAGAAACTACCACGTGTCCTCACAGGAGAAAAAGTCAAAGGTCAAAGGGACGAGTTATCGAGCGCTGAACCGAACCAATGAAATGGCGCCACGTGTCCAAGCTGGGGCCCACAAGGAAATTTCAAAGGAAAGCCCACCAAAAGGTAGAGGAGAGAGAATTATTCAGTGAATCAGAGCTTGCCACGTGTCATCCAAGTGGCAGAGCCTGGGAAGAATTTCAAAAAATCCGTTTTCGTCTGTTCCGTGCCCTAAATCTTCAGATCACCATAACTTTTGATCCAGAGCTCAGATTTGTACGCTCTTTATATCAACGGAAATCTGGTAAAATTCTCTACACGTTTCCAAGGTCAATCTTGCATTTTAGTTCAGTTTGGAGGATGAAAATCAAGAAGCACCTCCAGCACGAATAACCAAACAGAAGTGATGCGTCAACAAACAATTTTAATGCAGCAGACAGTTCGCCGCTCTTGTTAGGCAGCCCGCCGTTTCGCCAGGATCCGCCGCTTCTGCCATGATGAGATGAGTTAAATGCATTCAGGAGGTGGTTGGGGTAGATTTCGAATTCCTCTCTCTTTTCTCTCTCATTCTTCCTATAAATTGTAAGGAGGGGCTTCTTTCTAACGGTTGGACATTCTTGTTTTGTAATTCCTCCCTTCTCTCCTGCTTGCAAGAGAATTCGTGGAGTTTTCGAGCCTCCCACATGGACTGTAATGCCACTGTTGCCTCTTAGCCACTGCAATGTATTGAATCGATTCTCTGAGCAATATATATGTCTGTGATTAAGTTTAAATCCTCTCATGTATTCATTGTTGTCATTTTGATCTCTCATTACATTTCGGTTACCTGTGCGTGGTGTGGTATTGCGTCTATATGGTCTGTGTTTATTTTTGCAAAACTTATGTTCTTCATTCCTCGGTGCATCACCTCCCTAGCTTAGGTTTATTTTTATGCATTTCTCTCTCCCTGTCTCCTTGGTAGTTAGATTAGTTTTTGGGGTAAACCTCTACGTTTCATTGGTGCATCTGAACAGAGGAATAGGAACCAGCCTTCTCTGGAGATTCCTTTCTCACTCTTCAAGTCCCACACTTGGAGAAAGGATTCAATGTTATGCAATCACACTGGATGTTAGTATGATCAACCTAGAAATCTAATCAACATCCAGGGGTGCTGTGATTTTGCACTAACAGTACCATTCAATCATATAACAGATACCATATGCTGCTCTAAATGACTCGAAGAACTACCGACCTCCCACTTTATGGCTCAGAGTTTCAGTGATCTCTTATTTCATGACTCGGCGACTTACCGATCCTTCATGTTAATTCATGCATAGTATAATGAATATACAGGGTTCTTTTACCGTTTCTGGTTATCGAAGTGATCCATTTTAAGAAGCCTATCTGAATATATGTTACTGATATTCATCTGACATCCTGCATCTTAAACTAGGTGATTAGGACAACGCAACCAGCACTTGCGATACTTTGGCCAAAGATTTTCACATGCTTTGCATGATCATATTCCTAGATGTGATACACACCCATGGAATACGTCCTTCACCTCACTTCGTCTGTTATCTAGAATGGTCTTTCCTGGTCTCTACCAGTCCTTCCATTTAAGGTCAAACTCTAACCTCAACTAGCAATATGAACAAGTATAGGAAGTTACTCATGGTAACTAAAGATATGCAGACATAAGGTGTCGTTCCCAGACAACTCCATGTGTCTAGTTACCTTTAGTCCTCTGGAGTAACTCCATATACGTGATCACATTTCTATCCCCAGCCAAGAACTTATTATCCAACTTATGTAAACTTGATGATTTAATTCGGAAGGGCATTGTAATATGTCAGCTATAACATTGTGTCGTCATGAAGGCCCCACCTTCACGAAGACACCATATTGTAGCTGGCGTATGTCAATGTCCTACGGAATCCTCTCATTGAGGGTACACATCCATCTCAATTATGATTTGGTTATAATCTTAGTATTTAAGATCAACCTTCAGCAGCCATACTGATCCTTTATCCTTGTTCTTGTTACAGTTGTATGTAGCTAAGACAGACTTAATCCATCTTCTAGCTTAATATGCATCTCCTCCTTCATACCAAAGGGATTGCATATTCACTTCTTGGTTCCTTTCTTAATCTTTGGACTAATCAGTCCATTATCGATCAACTTAATAAGTTTAACCTATTAAACTTAACCAAGTTTTCCACAACTGTAAACAAATTCAGAATTGCATCTTATTAGACGTCATTTAAACGAGGTTTAATTCTAAATGAATTTATTCATTTATCCTCCTTAACCTTACTTAGTTAAGGTCCATTAACAATAGATATGATTTCCTATATCTTTACTTTCTGAATTTAAACATTCGAGGCTATTAACAGAGTCTGAATACAAGGTTCGGCTGCCCCTAAGTTATTTGACATCCCTTAGCTTTCAAACTAATCCAGAATACCTTCCAATTAGGATTTTGTGTTTATCTAAATCTTTTTAATGTCAATTCAAAATTCATCTTAACCCCAAGTATGAACTAATTGCACATTTCCATGTAAAAGTTGCATTCAGGTAAAGAATAGATGTTATTTCCTTTTAAATTCATCCATTAACATTTGAATAATTCTAAGTCAAGGAATAATGTTATATTCTCAAACTTATTCAACAATATCAAACTGATACAGTTATTGAAAATATCACACTTTTACTTGTATTTATCCATCAGATTTACAATCTATACATTTGTCAGTCCAAACGACTGGACTTTGTTTATATCAAACAACATTACAACTCATAAAGATAGAATAATGTAACTTCTTCCTTTCCCATTTCCTCGTGGAGGAGTAATAGCTATCAATACAATCCATCTTTAGTTAATCAAAGAAGTATCGGAAAACAACCATGTCTTCATTTATACTCAAGTTTCATCTGTAAAATTACTTACATGGGTCAGTTCATTGAACTGAGCATATTAAGCACTTGTCTTTAAAATGAGGTGCTTTTAATTAACTGTCTCAATAAAAGAACCCTACTTTTATGAAACGTTAATATGAACATCATTCAAGAATTTAATACCAAAAAGGATGAACAACATATCAACTCAATCATCCAATAACCCTCCTAATTAGACAAAGGATTACTGTCCTCTTTCCCAAATAATTATTACAAGAAGTAATTTCCTTCAACAGTTCTAGATTACAAATATCTGTAAGAACTAAAAACATAACTATGTAACTACTGTTCTAACATAAATGCTATCAATTTCATTCTCTTACAATAGTTGTGAATTCAAAAGATAGATCTTAACTAAAATCTAAACTGAATTATTGTCCCTTCCTTCATACAACTCATCTGATTTCAAGAAATCAAACGCTGAAGAGAACAAGAAAACAACAATTAAATACAAATGCTTAACCCAAGCAGTACAAAATCCGTTCCATAACAATTATAGATTTCCAACTGTATGAGAGAAAAATGATCATTAATTCAAATTATCCATTCACACTCTCTTTCTTTTCCTCATAGCTGTACTAGAAGTTTTTAATCCAAACGTGATATCAATCAATGATAACAGTCTAAAGAGAAATAAACGAAAATCAATAATCGAATATAAGGGAGCAAGATCATATCACCTCTTCTTACTATCTATCCAAATACCTCTTATTTAGAGCAGACATACTCCAATAGTATAATTCATTCAGAGTAGTATATTCAGTAATTGAAAACTACTATTACCTTTCCAAAAATTTGACCAGAGTTCATTGCAACTGGTCTATAAACATTAGTACCAAAAGGACCTATAACACAATTATTTCCTTTTAAACATTTCACTCTACAGACATTCACGTCTATTAATATCACCACAACTTTGTTTTTCCCAAATGTTTCCACACACTAAACGCAGAAATACAATATTCGCATAACAATGCCTTTATCAATGCAAACCCGCATAGGGTAATAGATGTGCAAGCAAGGTACAGTCAAAACAATCTCAACATCAAGCCAAATCTCATTTTTTTCATTCATTTTCACAGAAACACTAAGCCATGTTCGTTTTCATGATGACAGTTTAGACTAGAAGATCAAACCGCATCCAAAATGCACAATAAAATCCTCTTTCCCATTACCTTCATATTTTGAAGCAGCAAAGAGAAAACATAATTCATTAATGATTTCAATAAGAAGAACAATCATTTTCTTCAAACACCCGAGAATACCCAAGTCGTGTTCATTCTTTTAAGGAAAGTTCAACCAGACATACAAATCATCTCATCTTTTCATTTTAACAAGAATTCTCAGAACTCAGAAGTGATATTTATTTAGCTAATGTATTTATTAGCACAACCCCACATGATAATAAAGCGAATACCCAACACTGCCGAAACGAACCACACTGCAAGGACAGTGTATTCAACTTAATCATTATGCAAAGAATGTTGAAGCCGCGTACAGCAAAAGAAAACGACTCAACTAGAAATCATCTCAACGTAACAGCCAAATCAAATAACCAAAACCCCCATCATAAGAGCAGGGCTGTTTTAATGAGACTATTAAGCAAAAGCAAGCGGTTTAAGGAGAAGGGCTTAACATGCCTGTTAATTTTTCTTGTGGCTCGAAGAAAACTGCACCCACTAGAGTTGTTTCTCTCCATGACGTCCTCGGCCAGGATTTCCAACCAGTCACTAACTTCCACAGGCTCAAGAATAGCCTTTATTTTTCTAAAGAACAGAGATAATAATCAAAACACAGCTGGTTCGACAGAACTAGGGAGAAACAAAATGCAGAGCAACTAAAATCCAAATGCACACAGGCAACAAACAATTTTCCTTTTTCCTCTATCCTCTTTCCAAGGCGAGCTGGTCGCTAAGTCCAAGATAATTAATGCATTGAACGCACTGCCTTTCCTCATTCCTCACGCCACCGCTGACTCGGGTTGGTGAGTTTCTAGATTTCAAATTTGCATATAAATTCCATTTAGTTTCTAAGTTAGTTGGACGCCTCCAACTTTTCTTTGTTCCCGCCAAACTTGGCATTGTACATATAAGGACTTCATTTACTGTCCCATTAAATTTCCTACCTCCCCCCCTTATCCTTTCCATCCACATGGGTCTATGCATCCCCTTCCTTAGGTTAGGATTAGTTTAGGATTTTAATAGTCCATATCTAGGTCATTTGCCTAGTTCATAGGTTAATGGAATTTATATCTATTTTCTCCTTTATGAAATCTAAAATCCATATAGGATAGTAGTTAGGGTATAATATAAAACTTAGGGGTAGGTTAGGGTTTAATCCGCTAATATTTAATTAACTAGTTTCCATATCAAGTCTTTCCGCCTGATAGTCATATTCAACATTAAGCAGGACATTTCGTCCTAAGTTCCACATACCTGTGCCACTTGCATCCAGGCCCTTATCGTCTTACGCTATCTAGCGTTACAATGGTGTGTGGTTCAAGAATTGAACCTTTTTCATTGGCATCTACGTACCAGATATTCATACCTGAAATTAGGTGCTGCAACATTTATATCTACCTTCAATCTGGTTTAAAATTAAATCGACAAAGCGATCATAAGAAGGCCACATCATACCTTGGATCAATGGAATTGATTCAAGGCATGCTGTCAATCAGCGAATAGAGTTCATCAAGCATACAACAAGTCTGTTGTCTCATTAGCAATCACACAAGCAATAATAACTTTTGTCCCAAGTATCAAGTTATAGCAAACAAGGGTCCAGATCAGCAACACATTCCTCTAAGATCAAAAGATGTGTCTTAACATATTTATCTTCATTTATGCAATTACAACATCATGAAAGGTAATTACCATGATAACTTACAAAAATCAAGGTGTTACATTCCTCCCTTCTTAAAGAATCATCATCCCGATGATTAAATTAACCAATTCAAGGAGTTTCTAGGACAAAATTCAGTTATTGTCCTTCCATTCATAAGTTCATACCAAAAACAGATTCACTCTTTAAACCAGTGTTTCAAGATAACTGTAAAATAGACCAATAATTGTCTAAATTTGGTAGAATTATTATTTTTTTGAATTTCAATTTCGATCAAACAAGTATGGAAAATCAGATCTCATTTCTTCGAGATTTTCCCAAGTTGCACTTTCTTCGCTAAACTGGTCCCACTGGACCTTACATTGATTCACTTCATGATTTCTTAAGCACAACTGGCGAGTTCCCATCACTCGAATGGGCTTAATCACGATTATTCTTGGGTCTTGGACCTGTAAGGAATTCCAATTCAGCACATGTGATAAATCTGTTACGTATTTCTTAAGCAAAGAAATATGAAAAACATCATGCATTTGTGATAAAGCAGGAGGTAATGCTAGACGATAAGCTACAGGGTTGATTATTTCAACACTTTCAAAAGGTCCCATGTAATGTGGTGACAACTTGGCAGCCTTGCTGTAATGCCTTGATTTTTGTAAGTTATCATGGTAATTACTGTTATCCAAAATGGTGCCCTAGCTCATTTTTGTGGCTAACTCCTTGTGTTCTTGCCTCTCTTGTGCCTCAGTCTACATTTTTTTATTTTTAGGCACTTAAGGCTTTCTAGAAATGGCACCATCAAATAGAGCTCTCTCTCAGCTTTCCAGAAAGGTAAAGTTTGCCTCCTAACTCCTTATATTTTTCAAGTTATGGCTCAGCGGAGTTTTTGTGGAAAATTTTCCCATTTGAGGCCCGCAGCCAATAGGAAGCTGCCACGTGGCAGAGGAGTTCGGGGGTTACAGGAAAATTTGAATTTTTTCCAAGTATTTTGGTCAAAGGTTCAAATGGAAATTTTTTCCCGCAGGGCCCATGGACCAATCAGGTTGTGACACGTGTCACAAGGGGGGAGTGGAATGAAAAAAATTGCTAAGTATTTGCCAATTTTTTCAAAGTGGAAGAATGGAACGGAGATCCCACAGCGAGTAAAATTAGGACAAGTGTCCTAAGGGGAAGGTAGATTCAGAGCTCGAGGTGGTTTTTGAAAATTTTGCAAAAATTTTCGGCCAAAACTAAAAAGCGAAAGAAGGGCCCGCGCCCCCTATTAGCCATTCAAAATCCAACACGTGTCCCAGCTAGGCAGGGCGCGGGGGAAAAATGAAATTTTTTCCAAAGTCTAAAAATTTCAAAATTTCAAAGGAAAACCCATGGGAGGTGAAGGAGAGAGAATTCCAAAATGAATCAGAGCTTTCCATGTGGCATCCGACCAGTGGAGCGCGGGGAATTTTTGAAATTTTTTCCAAAGACAAAAAAGAGGTAAAATTTGAAAAAATTTCCTGCCGATCCGTTTTTGGGCCGTTTTTTCCCTAAATCTTCAAATGATCATATCTTTTGATCTAGAGCTTGGATTTTCACATTTTTTATATGATTGGAAATCTGTTAAAATTCTCTACATGATTCCATGGTCAATTTCTAATTTTGGTTTAGTTATCCAAAATGGTGCCCCAGATCATTTTTGTGGCTAACTCCTTATGTTCTTGCCTCTCTTGTGCCTCAGTATATATTTTATAATTTTTAGGGACTCAAGGCTTTCTGGAAATGGCACCATCAGATAGAGCTCTCTCTTAGCTTTCCAGAAAGGTAAAGTTTACCTCCTAACTCCTTATATTTTTCAAGTTATGGCTCGACGGAGTTTTTGTGGAAAATTTTCCCATTTGAGGCCCGCAGCCAATAGGAAGCTGCCACGTGGCATCCGACCAGTGGAGTGCGGGGAATTTTTGAAAAAAATTTCAAAGACAAAAAAGAGGTAAAATTTGAAATTTTTTCCCGCCGATCCATTTTTGGGCCGTTTTTTCCCTAAATCGTCAAACGATCATATCTTTTGATCCAGAGCTTAGATTTTTGTGTTCTTTATACCATTGGAAATCTGTTAAAATTCTCTACATGATTCCATAGTCAAGTTTTAATTTTGGTTTATTTTGGAGAGAGAAAATTCAAAAATAGTTCTAGTATGTGTCCATGGCCAGAAATGACATTTCAACAACCAAATTTAATACAGAATGGGTCGTATTCTTCTCTAATATGGTAAAAAATGACAGGGTAAGGGTTTGTAAGGTCCTCCATGCTATTTTAATGCATTTTCCATCAATGAGGAATGGGCTCCCACATTTTTTATGTTTTCTCTCTCTTGGGCTCGACCCATGCACTGTAAAATCTAGATTTGGCTCATTTCTTCATGGTTGAACACTTTTTGGCATTAAAAACTTCTTCTTTACCTCCAGCAAGTGATAGTTGTAAGAATTAGACCTTTTTCATAGTTTGTAACAGGTTTATACCTCTTTGATGGTGGAATGCAAGAGATTTTTACATGGAATTGACAGTGTAAACTCTGTGAATGCTTTCAGTCCTCTGTTTGTATTGTTTTACTTCATTTTAAGACCTCTAATTACATCTATCAGCTTGTGTATGTTTTCCCTTGTTGCATTTCATGAATTTGTGTCTATTTACATTTCAAAAAATGTTTCACCACTCCTTTTGGTCCATCACCATCTTTAGTTTAGTTTCATTTTTGCATTTTTATCCCTGTCTCCTTGCAATCTAGGGTAGAATTAAGATAAGAACCTCTGTAGTTGTGCAAAATATAGATCTAAATCAGAGAATTTTGAGGAACCAGCCTCTATTCTAGAGATTCCTCTCTTATTTTCACAACTCCCACACATGGAGAGAGGTTTCCATGTTGTGCAATCACACTGGATGCTCTAAACATCATTTAGAACCTTGATTTACATCCAGGGGTGCTGCTGATTTGCAACAATAGTTTTGGCATGCCTGGTGGGACTTTAGAGGTCTCATTTTTATTGCAGCAAAGTTGATGTACATCTACTGTAATTTTCTTTCTTGAAAAGAGCTATAATTTGCATATCTGGTGACTCCAAAGGGGAAGAATCAACTGGTTTTAGCAGTGCAGGCCTGAAAACTCATGAGAAGAATCACCACAAGGTCAAGAGATGGAGAAGAAGAGGTGCTGTTTGAATATCTGTAGTTATCTCCAAGAGTAAGGCAAAGTGGGAGGAGAATCCAAAGGTCTCCATCTCCACCAAATAGAACTCTCTCAACTCCTCCACCTGGTAGGCCTTTCATTCAATCAACAAGGGATCTAAGACCAATTAGAATGGCACAAAACAACCCCTATGTCAACTTCACAGGTAGCAGCCCACTTACCCTCAATGCACAACATCTAATTCCAATTGTAGCCTTGAAGAACACTCCCTACTTCACTGGAGAAAATCAGACTACTCCAGGTGATCATGTTAAAGACATTGCCAATCTTTGTGCAATTCATGAAATCAATGAGATGCAAGTGGCTGTCAAATTGTTGGCATCTTCATTTAAGGGGAAAGCATTGCAATGGTTTAGAAGCCTTGGAGTTGGTTCTATCACAAATTAGAATTAGCTATGTATAGCACTTCATGAGCAATTTGGAGAGAAGGGAGACAACTTGTCTCTTTTGGAGCAGCTGACAACCATCAAGAGAGCTCCCAATGAGCAGCTGACTGATTTCAACTTCATATTTCAAAAGACTTGGGAGAGAATTCTAGTGGTAGTCAGACCAACAGCAGAAGGTGCTTTTCTCTACTATCTCAAAGCTCTAAATTCAGATATTTCTATGTTGATTCAGTCCATGGGAGGCATAACTATCCCTATGGCTTATAGCATTGCCATTAGGGCCAAAAATTGTTTGATCCAAGCTAGGAAACTATCCCCTAGACTTCCCATGGCATTGTTTCCAAGTTTAGAGAGTCCAAATACCAATCAAGCACCTAATTTGGCTCCTTCTCCCACTCCTAGAAATCAGAGTTCAAATGAAGCTTCTACTTCATCTCCAAGTGCCCCAAATGAGCTTCAAGAAGTCATGAAGCAATTGCAAAACCTAGGCAATGAGCTAGTCACTCTCAAGAGGCAGCAAGCCCAAGGTTTTAGACCTTCTTACCAGCCCCAAGCTCAGCCCAACAAGTAGCCATACCAACCATAAAGACCTCCTAATCCAGCTACAAATATGAATCAAACAAGGCCTCCTGCCAATAGACCATTTCAGCCCTACAATCCAAATGCCATATCTGCCTCTAAGGCATTGGTGCCAACACAAAACAACATTGCTCAGGAGTATGACTGGTGTTTTCCATGCAATGAACCTCATAACCAATCCATGTGCTTCAATGGTGCTTTGAATCAAGAATTAATGGTGACAACTACTAGTGTGAAGGGTGAGGGCAGTCAAGGAAACAACCAACAACAAGAAACATTCCAACAGTAATCAGCTCCAAATGACACCACGTTGGTAAATTGGCAAGCAGAGGATTTTTGTGGCATGAATCAAACGGTCTCTCAAGGTGTTGCAGCCAACACAAGGTCAAAAAGAAAGAATTTGGGTGAAGAACAACCATTAGCTCCAACCAATCCACAACCTTCCATGGCTCCACAAATGGTTGGCAAGCAAAATCCAATTTCAAATGCACAAGGGCAGCCAAGAACAGCTCCTAGACCAACTCAAATACCAGTTATTGCTGCCCACGTGCAAGGAGTGAATGCACAAGCAAAGGGGTAGTAAAGAGATCCTTCATCACCATTTAGTATCACTGATCAGATGAAGAAGATAAATGTTAATATATCAATGTGGGAATCCATATCTATCCCAGGCCAAAGAGACTTGTTACAAGATGCCATGAAGGACTGGCCAACTTCAAATCAGCAAGTTCAGATGCAAGAGAAAGTGCTCACAAATGTTGCCTAGCCTAAGGGAAATCATGGAGGAAAGCAAGGTAAAATGTTGAAGCCCCCTCCTTTCTATGTTTCATTAATCATTGGAAATCTGTTAGTGCACAATTGCATGATAGATTCTGGGGCAAGTAGCTCAGTGATGCCTAAACAAATAGCTAATCAGCTAGGGCTCCAGTATGAAACCATATCCAAATGGGTAGTGCAGCTGGATGGGATAGCAGTAACAACTGTTGGGGTGATTAGAAACTTGAGTCTTACCTTTCATGCATGTCCAAATGTTGTTGTTTTACAAGATGTATCAGTCATAGACCTTCTACCACTCTTTGCCCTATGCTTGTCAAGGGACTTCACAGCCAAGATTGGGGGATATTTGTCTACTAATTGGTCACACATGCTATTCAGAATGAGGTATGGAACTAAGGCTACAATCATGTCTGAACCTATTGCAAACTTCCATATTGAGCCTTACACTCCAAGTCAGATCAACGCCAATTGTTCAACATTTGATCAAGAAGACCACCCAAGCACCGATGAAGCTGACACCAAGGTTGGAAGCATCCCGGATCTAACTTTTGACGAATGGGCAAACAAGGTACATGCTTTTGATCCTTATCAAGAAGTGGAATAATCTGAGCTAGGGGTCTATTGCATACATGAAGAAAATAAGCCTATTCCTAGCATCACCAAGCCAAACCATGAAGAGGACAATGAGGTATGGTAGCTATTTTTTGATGGATCAAGGAGTAGACAAGGTGTAGGAGGTGGAGCCATGCTTTTTTCACCTCAAGGAGTAAAGTACTATTCAGCTTTTAGATTTCAGTTTGCATGCTCCAATAACACTGCTGAATATGAAGCCTTGGTGCAAGGGATACATTGGGCAATCAAGAAGAAAATAAAGAACTTGCAAGTCTTTGGTGACAATGAATTGATTGTAAATCAGGTCAAGGGACAGCATGCTACCAAGAATGATCTACTCAGGTACTACAAGAACATGGTGTGGGACCTCATGGAAGATTTTGAGGGTTTTAGCATCAAATCCATTCCTAGGAAAGAGAATTAAGCTGCTGACAGGCTTGCAGCAGTAGGGGCAGCCTTTGACATTGTGGAAAGCATTAAAAAATACAAGGTACAACCAAACATCCACGTGATTGTGAGGCCTTCAGTGCCAGATAACAATGTCAGTTGGCAAGTGTTTGAGAATGACCAGCAAATCATCCATTTCTTGCAAGAAGAAGCTAAGTTCTCAGCTAAGAATCAAGAAAATTTGGAACAACAGTATGGTGACCAGGTGGTACAGCTGAGAACTAACAAGCTGCCCAAGGGACTTATCACTTTGGAGTCAATTTTTAGTCTCAATTATCAGTTTAGAAAGGAGAAAATAAACATTCAGGTCAAGAGAGAGGATTCAGTATCCATCTCGGTAGAAGAGAACAAACCATTGCAAATTGGAAAGATGACAACTGAACAAGAAAGGTATGAATTCATGTAGCTATGTCAAGAGTTCCCTGATGTGTTTGCATGGAGCTATGAAGATTTGAAAGTTTTCAATCCCAACTTAGCTCAGCATACCATTGAATTGGATCCAAATACTAAGTCTGTTAGGCAGAAACAAAGACTAGTCAATCCACACATGGAGCCTCTCATGAGGAAAGAATTGGACAAGCTGATTGAGTCAAGAATCATATTCCCAATCAAGCATTCTAGTTAGGTTGCCAACTTGGTTCCAGTTAGAAAGAAGAGTGGATAGATCAGATTGTGTGTTGATTTCAGAGACTTAAATAGAGCATCTCTCAATGACCATTACCCACTCCCTTCCATGGAGAAAATCTTGCAAGTTGTGGCTCGCTCCGAGAGGTTTTCACTACTTGATGGCTACTCCGGCTACAATCAGATTATGGTGAAGGAAGAAGACTAGTTCAAGACAGCCTTTACAACCAAATGGGGGACTTCTGCATATAGGAAGATGCCATTTGGGCTGTCCAATACTGATGCTACCTTCCAAAGAGCAATGGACATGGTGTTCAAAGGTTTGATTAACAACGTGGTGTTGATTTACCTTGATGATATCACTATTTTTCCAAAAATGCAGCAGACCACCTCTATCATTTGAGACAACTTTTCACGAGCTGTAGGAAATTTGAAGTGTCTTTAAATCCTAAGAAGTGTATCTTTCTTGCACATAAAGGAAAGCTCCTTGGCCATTTTGTCTCCAAAGAAGGATTAGCAATTGATCTAGAGAGATTCAAAGACATAAGAACACTACCATTGCCAAGCCACAGGAAATCCCTTCATAGTTTCTTAGGGAGGATAAAATTTGTTCAGAGGTTTGTCCCTGATTTTACAGCCCTTGTCAAGCCCATCACCAAAATGTTAAAGAAGAGCATGGCTTTCAAGTGGACAGCAGAAGGCAAGGAGGCTTTTGAAGCAATCAAAGAATCCATTTCTCAAGCACCAACTCTCATCAACCCAGACTTCTCCAAGGATTTCATCATCTATGCATTTGGAGGTAATGACACTATTTCTGCCATTTTGGTACAGCAGAACAAGGATAATGATGAGAAGCCAATTGCCTTCTTCAGCCAGAGCCTAGATGACTATGAGGTGAAGTACACTTTTATTGAGAAGCATGTGCTGGTAGTAATCAGAAGCTTGAAGAAAGTCAAGCGTTTAGTCTCGAACAAGAAGGTCCAGTTGCTGGTCTCACATGCTGGGGTTAAGGAATTCATCCTCAACCAAGATTTGAACGAGAAAAGGGCAGGTTGGATCACCCGTGTCATGGAGTATGACATTGAAATCAAGATCACCAAGCTGGTAAGAGGGAAAGGATTGTGTGAGCAGATGGTTTTGGGGAAGCAAAAAGAAGTATGTAATGAAGAAGAGGCTGTTTTGACAGTCCAGGACAGCCATGAGCCAAGTGGCAATCAAGAAGAAGACAATGTTGCCCCCACTCCTTGCTAGACCCAACGTATTATACACTTCCTAAGCACAGGCCTATGCCACCCAGAGATGAACAAGACCCAAAGAAGACACTTCAGATTGTAGGCTGTCCCATATGCCATTGTTGATGGAGTTTTGTTCAAGAAAGATACGAATGGAGTGCTGCTGAGATGCATTAGCACAAATCAGATTCATAGGGTGTTGGAAGAGTTCTATGGTGGACCAGCTGGTGGTCATTTTGCACCAAGAGTGATAGCTCTAAAAATCATGAAGGTTTGTTATTATTGGCCTAAAATTTTCAATGATTGATATGCATGGATTAAGAGGTGTAAGAATTGTGCATTCTTCATAGGAAAAGAGAGACTTGCTGCCCTTCAATTGCATCCAATCTCAGTTGACCAGCCATTCATACAATGGGGTTTGGACTTTATTGGAGTCATCAACCCCAATTCAAGTCAAGGGCATAAATGGATTTTGACAACCACAGACTACTTCACCAAATGGACTGAAGCAGTAGCACTCAAAGAAGCAAATGAGTCCAGCATCTTAGAATTTTATGAGGGGATATCGACCAGATTTGGTATACCTACTACAATAATCTTAGATAATGCATTGGCATTCATTGGATCCAAGGTGACTGAGTGGTTTGTCAAGAATGGGATCTACCTAAGTACTTCATCAAACTATTACCCTCAAGGTAATGGCCAGGGCGAGTCTACAAACAAGAACTTGTTGAGGATCATTCGGAGGACTCTTGATGAGAATCAGAGGTCTTGGCATACCAAACTAAAATCAGCCTTATGGGCTGATAGGATAACTCCCAAGAGATCCACCGGTAACTCTTCATTCAAACTTTTATATGGAAGAGAGGCAATCTTGCCCATGTCACTTGAGTTGCCAACATTGGAACTCATGAAGCAATTAGAGTTGCTAGAGTTTGAGCCCATGGAGGTGAGATATGCAGAGTTGATGGAGCTGCAAGAGTTCAGAAATCAGGCATCCCAAGTAATGGAAAAGGACCAAGCTTTGATCAAAAAGACCTTTGATAGGAAGGCCAAGGATAGATCTTTTCAGGTTGGAGATCTAGTGTTGAAATGGGATGTGGACAGAGCAAAATCCGGGAAGGCATTCAAAATTTGATGCCATTTGGATGGCCCATAAATGGTCACGTAGTGCAAGAACAACAATGCTTTCCAATTGGCCTCATTAAATGGTGAAGAACTGCAGATTCTAGTCAATGGAATCAATCTCAAGCATTTCTTCTAGAGGGAAATTTACCACCTCATAAATATTAGATTAGATTTTCATTCCTCCAAGTGCTTGTGCACATTTTTTTGCTATAGGTTAGTTTTTTTTTCCTAAGTGCTTTGGCACAGCTTGCTCTCCATGGAGATGTTTTGCAGTCCTTGCTTCCATCAGGTGATATTCCATCTTCCTCCTTACAAATTCTAAGTTAGTTGAGGTTCTAAACACAATATTTGATGGCTCCATGCCCAATGGACTACTTTATGCTACTGGTACTTTCATCTAGCAAGTAGATGACCCCTCTGAGTCGACAAAATTGTTATCCAAAATGGTGCCCCAGCTCATTTTTGTGACTAAATCTTTGTGTTCTTACCTCTCTTGTGCCTCAGTCCACATTTTTTTATTCTATGTCACTCAAGGCTTTTTGGAAATGGCACCATCAGATAGAGCTCTCTCTCATCTTTCCAGAAAGGTAAAGTTTTCCTCCTAACTCCTTATATTTTTCAAGTTATGGCTCTGCTGTGTTTTTATGGAAAATTTTCCCATTTGAGGCCCACAGCCAATAGGAAGCTACCACATGGCATCCAACCAGTGGAGTGTGAGGAATTTTTGAAAATTTTTCCAAAGACAAAAAAGAGGTAAAATTTGAAATTTTTTCCCGTCTATCCGTTTTTGGGCCGTTTTTGCCCTAAATCTTCAAACGATCATATATTTTGATCCAGAGCTCAGATTTTCTTGTTCTTTATATCATTGGAAAGATGATGAAATTCTCTACATGATTCCATGGTTAATTTCTAATTTTGGTTCATTTTGGAGAGAGAAAATTCAAAAATGGTTCTGGTATGTGTCCATGGCTAGAAATGACATTTCAACAACCAAATTTAATACAGAATGGGTTGCATTCTTCTCCAATATGGTAAAAAATGATAGGGTATGGGTTTGTAATGTCCTCCATGCTGTTTTAATGCATTTTCCATCAATGAGGAATTGGCTCCCACATTTTTTATGTTTTCTCTCTCTTGGGCTCGACCCATGCACTGTAAAAGCCAGATTTGGCTCATTTCTTCATGGTTGAACACTTTTTGGCATTGCAAACTTCTTCTTTCACCTCCAGCAAGTGATAGTTGTAAGAATCAGACCTTTTTCATAGTTTGTAATAGGTTTATACCTCTTTGATGGTGGAATGCAAGAGATTTTTACATGGAATTGACAGTGCAAACTCTGTGAATGCTTTCAGTCCTCTTTTTGTATTGTTTTACTTCATTTTAAGACCTCTAATTACATCTATCAGCTTGTACATGTTTTCCCTTGTTACATTTCATGAATTTGTGTGTATTTACATGGCAAAAAATGTTTCGTGACTCCTTTTGGTGCATCACCATCTTTAGTTTAGTTTCATTTTTTGCATTTTTATCCCTGTCTCCTTGTAATCTAGGGTAGAATTACAATTAGAACCTCTATAGTTGTGCAAAATATAGATCTAAATCAGAGGATTTTGAGGAACCAACCTCTATTCTGGAGATTCCTCTCTCATTTTCACAAGTCCCACACTTGGAGAGAGGTTTCCATGTTGTGCAATCACACTGGATGCTCTAAATATCTTTTAGAACCTTGATTTGCATCCAGGGGTGCTGCTGATTTGCAACAACAGGTTCAGTTTGGAGAGAGAGAATTCAAAAATAGTTTTGGTACATGTCCATGGCCAGAAATGACATTTCAACAACCAAATTTAATACAAAATGGGTCACATTCTTCTCCAGCATGGTCAAAAATGGCAGGGTATGGGTTTGTAAGGTCCTCCATGCTATTTTAATGCATTTGCCATCAATGAGGAATGGGCTCACACATTTTTTACATTTTCTCTCTCCTGGGCTCGATCCATGCATTGTAAAAACCAGATTTGGCTCATTTCTTGAGGGTTGAACACTTTTTGGCATTGAAAACTTATTCTTTCACCTCCAGCAAGTGATAGTTGTAAGAAGCAGACCTTTTTCACAGTTTGTAATAGGTTTATACCTCTTTGATGGTGGAATGCAAGAGATTTTTTCATGAAATTGATAGTGCAAACTCTGTGAATGCTTTCAGTCCTCTGTTTGTACTGTTTTACTTCATTTCAAGACCTCTAATTACATCTATCAGCTTGTGTATGTTTTCCCTTGTTGCATTTCATGAATTTGTGTCTATTCATATGGCAAGAAATGTTTCACCACTCCTTTTGGTGCATCACCATCTTTAGTTTAGTTTCATTTTTGTATTTTTATCCCTGTCTCCTTGCAATCTAGGGTAGAATTAGGATTAGAACCTCTGTAGTTGTGCAAAATATAGATATAAATCAGAGGAGTTTGAGGAACTAGCATCTAAGCTAGAGATTCCTCTCTCATTTTCACAATTCCCACACTTAGAGAGAGGTTTCCATGTTGTGCAATCACACTGGATGCTCTAGAATCAACTTAGAAACCTGATTTGCATCCAGGGGTTCTACTAATTTGCAACAACAATTTTGGCATGCCCGGTGGGACATTAGAGGTCTCATTTTTATTGCAGCAAATTTGATGTGCATCTGCTGCAATTTTCTTGCTTGAAAAGAGCTATAATTTGCACATCTAAGGACTCCAGGGGGAAGAATCAATTGGTTTCAGTAGTGCAGGCCTGAAAACTCATGAGAAGAATCACTACAAGGTCAAGAGTTGGAGAAGAAGAAGTGTTGTTTGAATACCTGCAGTTATCTCCAAGAGTAAGGCAAAGTGGGAGGAGAATCCAAAGGTCTCCATCTCCACCAAATAGAACTCTCTCAACTCCTTCACCTGGTAGGCCTTTCATTCAATCAAAAAGGGTTCTAAGGCCAATTAGAATGGCACAAAACAACCCCTATGTCAATTTCACTAGTAGCAGCCCACTTGCTCTCAATGCACAACATCCAATTCCAATTGCAGCCTTGAAGAACATTCCATACTTCACTAGAGAGAATCAGACTACTCCAGGTGATCATGTTAAAGACATTGCCAACCTTTCTGCAATTCATGAAATCAATGAGATGCAAGTGGCTGTCAAGTTGCTGGCATCTTCATTCAAGGGGAAAGCATTGCAATGGTTTAGAAGCCTTAGAGCTGGTTCAATCACAAATTGGAATCAGCTGTGTATAGCACTTCAGGAGCAATTTGGAGAGAAGGGAGACAACTTGTCTCTTTTGGAGCAGCTGACAACCATCAAGAGAGCTCCCAATGAGCAGTTGACTGATTTCAACTTTAGATTTCAAAAGAATTGGGAGAGAATTCCAGTGGCAGTCAGGCCAACAAAATAAGGTGCTTTTCTCTACTATCTCAAATCTCTAAATACTGATATTTTTATGTTGATTCAGTCCATGGGAGGCATAACTATCCCTATGGCTTATAGCATTGCCATTAGGGCTGAAAATTATTTGATCCAAGCTAAAAAATTTGCCCCTAGACCTCCCATGCCATTGTTTCCAAGTTTAGAGAGTCCAAATGCCAATCAAGCACCTAATTTGACTCCTTCTCCCACTCCCAGAAATCAGAGTTCAAATGAAGCTTCTACTTCATCTCCAAGTTCCCCAAATGAGCTTCAAGAAGTCATGAAGCAACTGCAAAACCTAGGCAATGAGCTAGTTACTCTCAAGAGACAACAAGCCCAAGGTTTTAGAACTTCTTACTAGCCCCAAGCTCAGCCTAATAGGTAGCCATACCAACCATAAAGACCACCTAATCCAGCTGCAAATATGAATCAAACAAGGCCTCCTACCAATAGACCGTTTCAGCCCTACAATCCAAATGCCATATCTGCCTCTAAGGCATTGGTGCCAACACAAAACAACATTGCTCAAGAGTATGACTGGTGTTTTCCATGCAATGAACCTCATAACCAATCCATGTGCTTCAATGATGCTTTGAATCAAGAATTAATGGTGACAACTACTGGTGTGGAGGGTGAGGGCAGTAAAGGAAACAACCGACAACAAAAAACATTCCAACAACAATCAGCCCCAAATGACACCACGTTGGTAAATTGGCAAGCAAAGGATTTTTGTGGCATGAATCAGGCAGTTTCCCAAGGTTTTGTAGCCAACACAAGGTTAAAAAGAAGGAATTTGGGTGAAGAAAATCCATTGGCTCCAACTAATCCACGACCTTCTATGGTTCCACAAGTGGTTGGAAAACAAAATCTAGTTGTAAATACACAAGGGCAGCCAAGAATAGCTCCTATTCCAACTCAAATACCAGTTGTTGCTGCTCACATGCAAGGAGTGAATGTGTAAACAAAGGGACAGAAAAGAGATCCTTCATCACCATTCAGTATCATTGATCAGATGAAGAAGACAAATGTCAACATATCAATGTAGGAATCCCTATCTATCCCAGGCCAAAGAGATTTGCTACAAGCTGCCATGAAGGACTGGCCAACTTCGAATCAGCAAGTTCAGATGTAAGAGAAAGTGCTCACAAATGTTTCCCAGCCTGAGGGGAATCATGGAGGATAGCAAGGTAAAATGTTGAATCCCCCTCCTTTCTATGTTTCATTAATCATTGGAAATCAGCTAGTGCACAATTACATGATAGACTCCGGGGAAAGTAGCTCAGTGATGCCTAAACAAATAGCTGATCATCTAGGGATCTAGTATGAAACAATATCCAAAGGGGTAGTACAGCTAGATGGGACAGCAGTAGCAACAGTTGGAGTGATTAAAAACTTGAGTCTTACCTTACATGCATGTCCAAATGTTGTTGTTTTACAAGATGTATTAGTCATAGACCTTCCACCACTCTTTTCCCTTTGCTTGTCAAGGGACTTGACAGCCAAGATTGGAGGATATTTGTCTGTTGATTGGTCACACATGCTGTTCAGAACGAGGTATGGAACCAAAGCTACAGTCAGGTCTGAACCTATTGCAAACTTCCACATTGAGCCTTACACTCCAAGTCAGATTAATGCCAATTTCTCAGCATTTGATCAAGAAGATCACCCAAGCACTGATGAAGCTGATACCAAGGTTGGGATCATCCAAGATCTAACTCTTGATGAATGGGCAAACAAGGTACATGCTTTTGATCCTTATCAAGAAGTAGAAGAATCTGAGCTACGGGTCTATTGTATACCTGAAGAAAATCAGCCTATTCCTAGCATCACCAAGCCAAACCACAAGGATGACAATGAGGTATGGCAGCTGTTTTTGGATGGATCAAGGAGTAGACAAGGTGCAGGAGGTGGAGTTATGATTGTTTCACCTCAAGGAGTAAAGTACTATTCAGTTTTTAGATTTCAGTTTCCATGCTCCAATAACACTGTTGAATATGAAGCCTTGGTGCAAGGGATGCATTGGGCAATCAAGAAGAAAATAAAGAACTTGCAAGTCTTTGGTGACAGTGAATTGATTGTAAATTAGGTCAAGGGACAGCATGATGCCAAGAATGATCTACTCAAGTGCTACAAAGAACAGGGTATGGGACCTCATGGAATATTTTTAGGGTTTTGGCATCAAATCCATTCCTAGGAAAGAGAATCAAGCTACTGACAGGCTTGCAGCAGTAGGGGCAGCCTTTGACATTGTGGAAAGCATTCAAAAAGACAAGGTACAGCCAAACATCCACATGATTGTGAGGCCTTCAGTGTCGGATAACAAATTTCAGTTGGCAAGTATTTGAGAATGACCAGCAAATCATCCATTTCTCTCAAGAAGAAGCTGAGTTCTCAACTAACAAGCTGAGAACTAACAAGCTGCCCAATGGACTTATCACTTTGGAGTCCATTTTTAATCCTAATGATCAATTTAGGAAAGAGAAAGCAAACATTCAGGTCAAGAGAGAAGATTCAGTATCCATCTTGGTGGAAGAGAACAAACCATTGCAAATTGGAAAGATGACAACTGAGCAAGAAAGGTATGAGTTCATACAGCTGTGTCAAGAGTTCCCTGACATTTTTTCTTGGAGCTATGAAGATTTGAAAGGTTTTAATCCCAAATTAGCTCAACATACCATTGACTTGGATCCAAATACTAAGCCTGTCAGGTAGAAACAAAGACTAGTCAATCCACACATGGAGCCTCTCATGAGGAAAGAATTGGACAAGTTGATTGAGTCAAGAATCATATTCCCAATAAAGCATTCTAGTTGGGTTGCCAACTTGGTTCCAGTCAGAAAGAAGAGTTGAGAGATCATATTGTTTGTTGATTTCAGAGACTTAAATAGAGCATCTCTTAAGGACCATTACCCACTCCCTTCCATGGAGACAATCTTGCAAGTTGTGGCTGGCTCCGAGAGGTTTTCACTACTTGATGGCTACTCCAGCTACAATCAGATTATGGTGAAGGAAGAAGACTAGTTCAAGACAACCTTTACAACCAAATGGGGGACTTTTGCATACAGGAAGATGCCATTTGGGCTGTCCAACACTGGTGCTACCTTCCAAAGAGCAATGGACATGGTGTTCAAAGGTTTGATTAACAATGTGGTGCTGATTTACCTTGATGATATCACTATTTTTTCCAACAATGCAGCAGACCACCTCTCTCATTTGAGACAATTTTTCATGAGGTGTAGGAAATTTGGAGTGTCTTTGAATCATAAGAAGTGTATCTTTCTTGCACATGAAGGAAAGCTCCTTGGCCATATTGTCTCCAAAGAAGGATTAGCAATTGATCCAGAGAGAGTTGAAGCCATAAGAGCACTACCATTTCCAAGCCACAAGAAATACCTTCAGAGTTTCTTGGGGAGGATAAACTTTGTTCGGAGGTTTGTCCCAGATTTTGCAGCCCTTGTCAAACCTATCACCAAAATGTTAAAGAAAAGCATGGCTTTCAAGTGTACAGCAGAAGGCAAGGAGAGTTTTGAAGCAATCAAAGAAGCCATCTCTCAAGCACCAACTCTCATCAACCCGGACTTCTACAAGGATTTCATCCTCTATGCATTTGGAGGTAATGACACTATTTCTGCCATTTTGGTACAGTAGAACAAGGATAATGATGAGCAGAAAATTGCTTTCTTCAGCCAGAGCCTAGATGACTATGAGGTGAGGTATTCTTTTATTGAGAAGCATGTGCTGGCAGTAATCAGAAGCTTTAAGAAATTCAAGCATTTAGTCTCAAACAACAAGGTCTAGTTGCTGGTCTCACATGTTGGGGTTAAGGACTTCCTCCTCAACAAAGATTTGAATGAGAAAAGGGCAGGTTGGATCACCCGTGTCATGGAGTATGACATTGAGATAAAAATCACCAAGCTGGTAAGAGGAAAAGGATTGTGTGAGCAGCTGGTTTTGGGGAAGCAAAAAGAAGCATGCAATGAAGGAGAGGTTGTTTTGACAGTTCAAGACAGCCATGAGCCATGTGGCACTCAAGAAGAAAACAATGCTGCCCCCACTCCTTGCTGGACCGAAGGTATAATGCACTTCATAAGCACAGGCCTATGCCCTTTGGAGATGAACAAGACCCAAAGAAGACACTTCAGATTGCAGGTTGTCCCATATGCCATTGTTGATGGAGTTTTGTTTAAGAAAGATGTGAATGGAGTGCTGCTGAGATGTATTAGCACAAATCAGATTCATAGGGTGTTGGAAGAATTCCATGGTGGACCAACTGGTGGTCATTTTGCACTAAGTGTGACAACTCTAAAAATCATGAAGGTTGGTTATTATTGGCCTAAAATTTTCAGTGATTGCTATGCATGGATTAAGAGGTGTAAGAATTGTGCATTCTTCACAGGAAAAGAGAGACTTGCTTCCCTTCCATTGCATCCAATCTCAGTTGACCAGCCATTCATGCAATGGGGTTTGGACTTCATTGGAGTCATTAATCCCAATTCAAGTCAAGGGCACAAATGGATTTTGACAGCCACGGACTACTTCACCAAATGAACTGAAGCAGTAGCACTCAAAGAAGTAAATGAGTCCAACATCTTACACTTTTATGAGGGGTTAGCAACTAGATTTGGTATACCTGCTACAATAATCTCAGATAATGCATTGGCATTCATTGGATCCAAGGTGACTGAGTGGGCTGTCAAGAACGGGATCTACCGAAGCACTTCATCAAACTATTACCCTCAAGGTAATGGCCAGGCCAAGTCTACAAATAAGATCTTGTTGAGGATCATTAGGAGGACTCTTGATGAGAATCAGAGGTCTTGGCATACCAAACTGAAATCAGCCTTATGGGCTAATAGGATAACTCCCAAGAGATCCACAGGTAACTCTCCATTCAAACTTGTCTATGGAAGAGAGGCAATCTTGCCCATGTCACTTGAGTTGCCAACATTGGAACTCATGAAGCAATTAGAGTTGTTAGAGTTTGAGCCCATGGAGGTGAGATATGCAGAGTTGATGGAGCTGCAGGAGGTCAGAAATCAGGCATCCCAAGTAATGGAAAAGGACCAAGCTTTGATCAAAAAGACCTTTGATAGGAAGGCCAAGGATAGATCTTTTCAGGTTGGAGATCTAGTGTTGAAATGGGATGTGGATAGAGCAAAACCGGGAAGGCATTCAAAATTTGATGCCATTTGGAGTGGCCCATACATGATCACAAAGTGCAAGAATAGCAATGCTTTCCAATTGGCCTCATTGGATGGTGAAGAACTGCAGATTCTAGTCAATGGAATCTATCTCAAGCGTTGCTTCTAGAGGGAAATTTACCACCTTGTAAATATTAGATTAGATTTTCATTCCTCCAAGTGCTTGTGCACATTTTTTTGCTGTAGGTTAGTTTTGTTTTCCCTAAGTGCTTTGGCATAGCTTGATGTCCATGGAGATGTTTTGCAGTCCTTGCTTCCATCAGGTGATATTCCATCTTCCTCCTTGCACATTCTAAGTCAGTTGAGGTTCTAAATAGAATATTTGATGACTCCATGCCCAATGGACTTCTTCAGGCAACTGGTATTTTCATCTTGCAAGTAGATGACCCCTCTGGTTCACCAAAATTGTTATCTAAAATGGTGCCCCAGCTCATTTTTGTGGCTAACTCCTTGTGTTCTTTCCTCTCTTGTGCCTCAGTCTACATTTTTTGATTTTTAGGCACTCAAGGCTTTTTAGAAATAGCACCATCAGATAGAGCTCTTTCTCAACTTTCCAGAAAGGTAAATTTTGCCTCCTAACTCCTTATATTTTTCAAGTTATGGCTCAGCCGAGTTTTTGTGGAAAATTTTTCCATTTGAGGCCCGCAGCCAATAGGAAGCTGCCATGTGGTAGAGGAGTTCGGGGGTCGGATGCAAATTTGAATTTTTTCCAAGTAATTTGGTCGAAGGTTCAAATGGAAATTTTTTCTTGCATGGCCTGCGGACCAATCAGGTTGTGACACGTGTCATAAGGGGGGGGGGGGAATGAAAAAATTTGCTAAGTATTTGCCAAATTTTCCAAAGTGGAAGAATGGAACGGAGAGCCCATAGCGAGTAAAATTAGGACACGTGTCCTAAGGGGAAGGTAGATTCGGAGATCGGGGTGGTTTTTGAAAATTTTGCAAAAGTTTTTGGCCAAAACTAAAAAGTGAAAGAAGGGCCTGCGCCCCTTGTCAGCCATTCAAAATCTAACATGTGTCCCGACCGGGCGGGGCGCGGGGGAAAAATGAAATTTTTTCCAAAGTCTAAAAATGTCAAAATTTCAAAGGAAAACCCGCGGGAGGTGAAGGAGAGAGAATTCCAGAATGAATCAGAGCTTGCCATGTGGCATCCGACCAGCGGAGCGTGGGGAATTTTTGAAATTTTTTCCAAAGACAAAAAAGAGGTAAAATTTGAAATTTTTTCCCACCGATTCGTTTTTGGGCCGTTTTTGCCCTAAATCTTCAAACGATCATATATTTTGATCTAGAGCTTGGATTTTCACGTTTTTTATATCATTGGAAAGATGTTAAAATTCTATACATGATTCCATGGTCAATTTCTAATTTTGGTTCAGTTTAGAGAGAGAAAATTCAAAAACGGTTCTGGTATGTGTCCATGGCTAGAAATGACATTTCAACAACCAAATTTAATACAAAATGGGTCGTATTCTTCTCCAGCATGGTAAAAAATGGTAGGGTATGGGTTTGTAAGGTCCTCCATGCTGTTTTAATGCATTTTCCATCAATGAGGAATGGGTTCCCATGTTTTTTATGTTTTCTCTCTCCTGGGCTCAACCCATGCATTGTAAAAGCCAGATTTGGCTCATTTCTTGAGGGTTAAACACTTTTTGGCATTGAAAACTTCTTCTTTCACCTCCAGCAAATGATAGTTGTAAGAATCAAACCTTTTTCAAAGTTTGTAATAGGTTTATACCTCTTTGATGGTGGAATGCAAGAGATTTTTTCATGAAATTGACAGTGCAAACTCTGTGAATGCTTTCAGTCCCCTGTTTGTATTGTTTTACTTCATTTCAAGACCTCTAATTACATCTATCAGCTTGTGTATGTTTTCCCTTGTTGCTTTTCATGAATTTTTGTCTATTCATATGGCAAGAAATGTTTCACCACTCCTTTTGGTGCATCACCATCTTTAGTTTAGTTTCATTTTTACATTTTTATCCCTGTCTCCTTACAATATAAGGTAGAATTAGGATTAGAACCTCTATAGTTGTGCAAAATATAGATATAAATAAGAGGAGTTTGAGGAACCAGCCTCTAATCTGGAGATTCCTCTCTCATTTTCACAAGTCCCACACTTGGAGAGAGGTTTCCATGTTCTGCAATCACACTGGATGCTCTAGAATCAACTTAGAAACCTGATTTGCATCCAGGGGTGCTGCTGATTTGCAACAACAATTACTTTTCATAATATTGTAACTGTTGAAATGAAGATAAACATGTTAAGATATATCTTTGATCTTAAAGGAATGTGTTGATAATTTGGACCCTTGTTTGCTGTAATTTTTTTACTTGGGACAGAAATTATTATTACTTGTGTAATTTCCGATGAGATAACAGACTTGTCGTATGCTTAATGAACTCTATTTGCTGATTGACAACACACCTTGAATCAATTCCATTGATCCAAGGTATGCTGTGGCTTTCTTGTGATCACTTTGTTGATTTACTTCTAAACCAGATTGAAGGTTGATATAAAGGTTATAGCACCTAATTACAGGTATGAATATCGGGTACATATATGCCAATGAAAAAGGTTCGATTCTCAAACCGCACACTGTTGTAATGCTAGACATCGTAAGACGATAAGGACCTGGATGCAAGTGGCACGGGTATGTGGAACATAGGATGAAACGTCTTGCATTGTGTTGAATACAACTGTCAGGTGGAAAGACTTGATTGGGAACTAATTAATTAAATATTAGGAGATTAAACCCTAACCTACCCCTAATTTTTATCTTATACCCTAACTACTATCCTATATGGATTTTAGATTTTATAAGGGTGAAATTAGATATAAATTCTATTAACCTACGAACTAGGTGAATGACCTAGATATGGACTATTAAAATCCTAAACTAATCCTAACCTAAGAAAGGGGATGCATGGACCATGTGGAAGGAAAGGATAAGGAGGGAAGGTTAGAAATTTATTAGGACATTGAATGGCGTCCTTACAGGTTGCAGCACCAAGTTTGGCGGGAACAAAGAAAATTTGGAGGCGTCCAAATAGCTTAGAAACTAAATGGAATTTATATGCAAATTTGAAATTTGGAAACTCGCCAACTTGAGTCGGCAGTGGCGTGAGGAACAAGGAAAAAGGAATGCATTCAATGCATTTAATGGCATTGGTCTTAGTGACCAGGTTGCCCTGGAAAGAGGATTGCGAAGGAAGTTTGTTTGTTGTTGTGTGCATTGGGTTTTTAGTTGCTCTGCATTTGTTCCTCCATGGTTCTATCAAACCTGCTGTAATTTGGTTATTATCTCTATTCTTAGAGAAGCGAGGCTATTTTTGGAACCTGTGGAAATTAAGGGACTGGTTGGAAAGCCTAGCCGAGGATGCCGTAGAGAGAAACAACTCCAGTGGGCACGGTTTTCTTCAAATCGCAAAAAAAAAAGGCATGTTAAGCCCTTCTCCTTAAACCGTTTGTTTTTGTTTAATAGTTTCATTAAAACAACCCTGCTCTTATGATGGGGGTTTTGGCTATTTGATTCGATTGTTATGTTGAAGCAATTTTGGTTGAGTCATTTTTCCTTGATGAGTATGACTTGGATAATTCTTTTGTGAAATAGGTGAATGAAATAAGTTTGTTCTTGAGGGGCAACTTAATTTACTGATGTTGCTGTTTTAAATGGAATGGTTGATTAGTTAATGTGATTTTCGGGTTGAAATGTCTGTTGGGAAAGAATTCGAATTGGGTATTTCTTTGCAATGGGTAAATTGAATGAAATTGTTCAAGCTGTGTGAGTTTGTTTTGACAGTGTTGGACATTCGTTCTATCGCCAATATGGGTTTGAGTGGTGGAATGTATTAGCTATTCGTGCATTATTTCTAAGTGTTGTGCTTTTTTTTTGTAAAAATGGAAGGATGAAATGATTCGTATGATGTCTGGTTTGAGCTGTCATTATACAATGAACTCGACTTGAGTATTCTTGTTGTGTTTTGAGGAAAATGAGTGTTTTCTTATTAAAATAATTAATGGAACAAATTTTTCTCTTCCTGTTGTTTGAATTCTGGAATAATGGCAGTAGAGCTTCACTTTGCATTACGGGTTGAACTTGTTGTGGGTAACAGCAAAGTGTAATTTGTTATTTATGAATTGTGTGCATTGATGGATATAGAAAGCTATGAAAATATTTGACAAGGAAACTGTATAAATGTTCCTCTGGTTATAATACCATGTAAGAGGTATGAATTCTTCTAGTAACAATAAGAGCATAGTAGCATCTTTACATTGTTTTCTCTATGATGGATACGATGTTCTACCTACTTGTTCTTGGTATTCATATGTGCCTGATTGAAAGGAAGTTTTGATATGGATGGGAATAGGATAGCCAGTCTATAGAATGGACTGGGTAGAACATGCAAGTTATATGCTGCATCTTGTTGAACTCAATATATATTTATATATATAATATACAGATGATAAATTCTTTATTGTTTTCATTAAAAGCAGAATATGAATGGATTTATTCCTTGCTGCTGGAAAGTGAATTCTCTCATTATTAGGATAAAAGTGTGAATTTTTGTGATTGCTGTACAATCTACATGTTATAAAGACGTAAATGTCTGTAGAGTGAATTATTTTAAAGGGAAATATATAGTATGCGGAAAGAATCATATTGTTGGATCATGTCTGTGCTAAATAGCGGATATTTGGTTAAACAAGCAAAGAGGTAATATGATCCTTCTTCCTTGTATCTGATTAATGATTTTATATATTTCAGTTGAATTTTTACCATTGATTGGTATCACACCTGGATTAAATACTCAGTGTAGCTAAGAGAAAAGAAAAATAGTGTGGATGGATAATTTGAATTAGTGTTCAATTCTTCTTTCATACCGTTGGTAAATCTATAACTGTTATGAAATGAATTTTGTACTGCCTTGCTTTAAACATCTGCATTTAATTGCTGTTACTTTTCCCTTCAGAGTTCGATTGTTGAAATTAGACGGGTAGCATGAAAGGAAAGGGAATGATTCTGCTAGAAGTCTTATTTAAAAATCTAATTGTGAATCTTTCTCTAACTAATGTAAGGGAATGGAAATTACAGCATTTATGATTAGAACAACAGTTTGCATAATTGTATTTTAAGTTCTTATAGATGTTTGTAATTTGGAAATGTTAGAAGGAAATTACTTCCTGTAATAATTATTTGGGAAAGAGGGCAGTAATCCTTTGTCTGATTGGGATGGTAAGTAGATGATTGAGTTGTTATGCAGTTCATCCTTTTTGGTACTTAATTATTGGATGATGTTCATTTTTAACGTTTCATAAAAGCAGGGTTATTTTATTGAGACAGTTAATTAAAAGCACCTCATTTTGAAGACAAGTGCTTAATATTCTCAGTTCAATGAACTGACCCGTGCAAGTAATTTTGCAGATGGAATTTGATTAGAATGAAAGACATGGCTATTTTCTAATGCTTCTTTTGATTATTTGAAGATGAATTGTATTTGTTAGTTATTATTCCTCTACGACGAATTGGGAAAAGAAGAAAGTACATTCTTCTATCTTTATGAGTTGTAAAGATTGTTTTATTTAAACAAAGTCCAGTCAGTTTGGATTGGCAGATGTATAGATTACGTAAATCTGATGTGATGAATACAAATACAAGTGTGACATTTTCAATAATTATATCAGTTTGATATTGTTGATTAAATTGGAGAATATAATGTTATTTCTTGATTTGGATTTATTTAACTGTCCTAATGGATGGATGTTAAAAAGGAATTGATATCTATTCTTTACCTAAATGCAACTTTTAAGTTGAAATGTGCAATTAGTTCATACTTGGGATAAAGATGAATTTTTAATTGACATTAAAAAGGATTTAGGATAGAATATGAAATCCATAACTCGATAGATATTCAGGATTAGCTTGGAAAGCTAAGGAATATCAATTAACTTAGGAGTAACTGAACCTTCGTATCTCGAACTCCATTAATAACCTCGTATGTTTAAATTCAGAAAATAAAGGATATGGGATAAATCATATCCAGAGCTAATGGACCTTAACTATGTAAGGTTAAGGAGAATAAATGAATACATTTATTGGGAATTAGACCTCGTTTAAATGACGTCTAATAAGCTGGAATTCTGAATTTAGTTTACGGTTGTGGAAAAACTTGGTTAAGTTTAATAGGTTAAACTTATCATGTCCGTCGGTAACGGGCTGCTTAATCTAATGATTAAGAAGAGAACCAAGTAGAGAAAATGCAACCCTTCTGTACGAAGGAGAAGATGTGTAGCAATCTAGAAGATGGATTCAGTCTATCCTAGCTACATACAACTGTAACGGGAACGAGGATAAAGGATCAGCAGGGCTGCTGAAATTTGATCTTAAATATTAAGATTACATATCCAAATCACACTTGAGCTGGATGTATGCTCTCGATGAGAGGATTCCGTAGAACAGTGACATATGCCAGCTACAATATGGTCTCTTCATGAAGGCGGGACCTTCATGAGGACACAATGTTATAGCTGACATATTACAATGCCCTCCCGAATTAAATCATCAAGAATACATAGGCTGAATACTGAAGTTCTTGGTTGGGGATAGGAGTATGATCACGTATACGGAGTGACTCTGGAGGACTAAAGATAACTAGACACACAGAAGTCGTCTAGGGAACAACACCGTATGTCTGCGTATCTTTAGTCACCATGAGTGCCTTCCTATATTCGTTCATATTGCTAGTTAGGAAATTGGAAGTTTGAATCTGACTTTAAATTTAAAGGACTGGTAGAGAACTAGGAAAGACCATTCTAGATAATAGGTGAAGTGAGGTGAAGGACGTATTCCATTGATGTGTATCACATCCAGGAATATGATCTTGCAAAGCATGTGAAAATATTTGGCCAAAGTATCGCAAGTGCTGGTTGTGTTGTCCTAATCACTTAATTTAAGATGCAGGATGTCAGATGAATATCAGTAACAGATATTCAGATAGGCTTCTTAAATGGATCACTTCGATAATCGGAAACGGTTAAGAGAACCCTGTATATTCATTATATACTATGCATGAATGAACATGAAGGATCGGTAAGTTGTCGAGTTATGAAATGAGAGATCGTTGAAACTCCGAGCCATGAAAATGGGAGATCGGCAGTTCTTCGAGTCATTTACAGCAGCATATAGTAATCTGTTATAAGATTGAATAGGCATTGAATGTGTGTTCCATATTGTAAATATGTGAACAGGGAACATTAGTTTTAAAAGAAAATTGTGTGTTCCAAACTGTGTTAGTTTGGGTAGAGAACAATTATTAAAACTTGAATGTGTGTTTGAATTATATAATTCATAATAGAGAACATTATAAATAAAAAATAAAAGATAAAAAAATTCCCTTGTTCTAGTATCTTAAAATGGGGATGTTACATCTTGGTATCAGAGCTGAAGGTTGCAGCTCTTGGACCTAATGAGTCCACGATATTAATAAGGTTTACATTTTCTTATTGAACAGAAAATGGTCAAAACAAGAGGGAATGCTGCGAATAACCCATTACCAGGGTGGAGAAGCAGCTACTGCTCAAAAGCTGGATGAAATCCTTGCTTCCCTACTTGATACGAGGGATAGTTTGACTGTTCTGGAACAGAAGTCAATGGGCAATGAAGAGGAGGAAGATGAAGCTGAAATAAATTATCAGCCAACTCTTGTGGACAACATCAACGGAGGGAATCCGGGTGTTGATAATAATAATGTAATTGCTCCTAATCCCCCTGAAAATAAAAGGGCAAGATTAGCAGCTAAACTTACAAATGATATAAAGAGAATAAGTCCTCTAAAGTTTGATGGAAAAACCCTTGGGGACGGAGCTGAGAATTGGCTCAGTGAAATGGAGAAATACTTTGCAATAAGAAACTTCTCCGAAGAGACTAAAGTG
Source organism: Taxus chinensis (assembly GCA_019776745.2). Lineage (NCBI taxonomy): Eukaryota > Viridiplantae > Streptophyta > Pinopsida > Cupressales > Taxaceae > Taxus > Taxus chinensis. The sequence goes on along the minus strand of CM034147.1, from coordinate 473,401,613 downwards.
ATATGGGAAGCATATCAGCTTTCTCATGAAGCATCATCATGGTGGGACAACCGTAAGGTTGAGCTGAATATTGTTGAATCAGACATAACTTGGGATCAATTTAAGGGGTTATTTTAGGCAACGATGGCTGCCTCAACTCTATTTTGATAGGAAAATGACTGAATTTCAAAACTGGTCGCAAGGAAGGCTGTCAGTGACGGAATACTGGGAAGGGTTTACTAAACTCCTTAAGTATGTGCCGCAGTACCAAGCTGACGAGAAGTTCAGAATATGGAAATTCATAATGGGACTGAATCCCATCATTGGTGGCGAAGTGGATGTCCACGGCCCAACCACCATGGATGGATTTTTTGAAAAGGCAATCAGACAAGAACAGAAATTGAGAGCAATATCTGCTCACAGGGAAGAGATAAGGAAGAAGATTCCCAATCCTTCTTCTTCTCTTGCACCAAAAAGGGGACCTTGGAAAAGGTTTGGTGTGAAAAACAAAATTGTTGTGGATAAAAATAAGAAATCTGTGATGAACAGATCTGTAAATAACATGCGGAACAGCTTCGTGAAAGTTAATGGCATTGGACAGAAGTCCTATGGAAGCCAGAATGATAACTTCAAAGCTGGTAATAAATTTGAGCCTAGAAAAGGGCCAGTTAGAGGATGCTTCAACTGTGGAAAGGACCACTATGTGAATCACTGTCCTCTGAAGAAGGATGATCGCGGTCAGCAGCATAGGATACACGCTGTAGTGGCTAACAGACAAGCTGAAAAGTAAGTTACGCCTATAGAAGTTTCGGGTAAGTTATTCGGTACACCTGTAGTCATAATTTTTGATACTAGAGCTACTGAATGCTTTATTTCTGCTAAACTTGCAATGAAATTAAAAAGAAGGGCTGAACGAATGGATAAAACATGGACAGTGCATTATGGGAATAATGCTGTCCATACAGTCGAAATGTGCCTTTTTGGGGAAATTCTTGACTTGCCTAGTTTCTCCACCGAAGTTGACTTGTATGTCACTCCTCTAGGATCATATGATATCATTATTGGAGTTAACTAGTTGGTTGAACATAAGGCAAAGGTCGACTATTATGAAAAACAAATCTGTTGTTTTGATGACCTGCAGAAAGCAACAGTCATTCAAGGTGTAAAACATGAAGTTGCAGTTAGGAAACTGATAGCTATGCAACTAAAAAGGGCTAAAAACTGAGGCTGCACTTTGTATGTAGTAAAAATGACAGAAAATGCTGAGGAAGATAATGATTTCATGGAAAGATATCCATTGTTAAGGGGTTTTCCGTGATGTGTTTCCGGAGGAATTGCCAGGTCTTCCACCCAAACGTGAGTTTGACTTTGCAATAGAAATCAAACTCAGGAACTGAACCCATATCTAAGGCACCTTATAGGATGACCACCATCGAGTTGGGTGGAGCTAAAGGCTCAGTTACAAGAACTTTTGACTAAGGGGCTGATAAGACCGAGCGTCTCACCTTGGGGAGCGCCGGTAATTTTTGTAAAGAAAAATGATGGCACATTGAGGCTGTGCATTGATTACAGAATGTTGAACAAAGAAACTATTAAAAATCGATACCCACTCCCTAGGATTGATGATCTGTTCGATCAGATGCGAGGAGCATCAGTCTATTCAAAAATAGATCTTCGATCTGGGTATCATCAGCTGAGAATAAAGGAAGAGGATATTCATAAAACATCTTTTAGAACAAGGTATGGGCATTATGAGTTCACGGTGTTACCTTTTGGGTTGACTAATGCATCTGCCGCCTTCATGAATCTGATGAACAATATTTTTCAAGAATACTTAGACAAGTTTGTACTTGTATTCTTAGATGACATTCTTATATACTCTAGAAATGTCGAAGAGCACCAAGAACATCTAAGGATAGTGCTGGAAATTTTAAGAAAGAGGAAGTTGTATGGTAAATTGTCTAAATGTTCCTTTTATGATGCAGAGGTGCATTATTTGGGACATGTTATAAGCAAGAATGGAATAGCTGTTGACCCTTCAAAGATCACATCTATAACTGAGTGGCCTGCGTCTAAGAACGTGCACGAAGTGAGGAGTTTCATGGGCTTGACTGGATACTATCGAAAGTTCGTTAAGGACTTTTCAAAAATTGCTACCCCAATCACTTTGCTGCAAAAGAAGGATAAGAAATTTGTCTGGACGGACAAATGTGAATCTGCCTTTAAAAATTTAAAGGAACAGTTAACTACAGCACCTATTTTGACTGTACCTGATCCAAATGGAAATTTTATGGTTGTAACGGACGCCTTAGGAGAAGGCCTTGGAGGTATTTTGTTACAAAATAACCATGTCATAGCTTATGAAAGTAGAAAGCTTAAGTTACATGAATAGAATTATGCTCCACACGATCTAGAGCTCGCTGCCATTGTTCATGCACTTCAAATGTGAAGGCATTACCTTTTAGGCAAGCCTTTTGAGTTAAAAACAGACCATTTGGGGCTAAAGTACATTTTCACTCAGCCAAATCTAAATGCAAGACAACGAAGATGGTTAGAATTTCTGTCTCAGTATGATTTTGATATAAGCTACATCAAGGGCAAGGAAAATAGAGTAGCAGATGCTCTGAGTCGAAGGAAGCATATCTCTACTCTTATAACGTTAAGAACTTAGTTTAAGGATGAGGTGAAAGATGCCTTGGAATCAAATCCTTATTTCCAGCAAGTCAAAACAGCACTTGCTGCAGACCCGAAGGATGTCAGGTATAAAGGATTCCGTTTTGATAATGAAGGAATTCTGAGGTTCAAAAACAAGGTATATATACCTTTGGCAAATGACTTAAGAGGGAAATTGTTGACTGAATTTCATAATTCACCTTTTTCTGGACACCCTGGCATTATGAAAATGCTTGCTAATCTTAAGCAGCAATACTTCTGGAAGGGAATGAAAAAGGATGTGGTGGAATTTGTAACACACTGCTTGGAATGTCAGCGTGTTAAAGTAGAACATATGCATCCCGCTAGATTATTGTATCCCCACAGTATTTCGCATAGTATAAATGACAAGTGATAACGATGGATTTTTGTTCAAGGATTGCCTATGTCAAGAAATAAGCATGACATTATCCTGGTCTGTAGTCAAAAAATTGACCAAAGTGGCACACTTCATTATCTGGTAATTTGAAGGACAATGCACCAGTGTTAGCAAGAAGATTTGTACATGAAATCTTCAGATTGCATGGAATACCGGAATTAATCATATCAGACAGAGATCCGAGGATGACATCAAGGTTTTGGCAAATGCTTAATGTGGCCTTGGGAACTAAATTAAACTTCAATTCTGCATATCATCCGGAGACAGATGGACAGACTGAGAGAGTTAATCAAGATTTTATAGGACATGTTAAGGATGTATTGCATGGACCAGCAGTGTAAATGGGAGGAATACCTTGCGCTGGTAGAATTTGGCTTACAATAATACATACCATGCCTCTTTAAAAATGGCCCCATTTGAAGCATTGTATGGAAGAAAATGCAAAACCCTTGTCAGCTAGGATAGCGTTGAGGACAGAGAGGTAATTGGGCCAGAAATCCTTATGGAAATGGAACAGCAAATCAAAATGATTCGGGAACATCTAAACGAGGCTGCCAATAGGAAAAAGAGTTATGCAGACTTAAAGCGGGTTGACAGGAATTATAAACTGGGAGAGAAGGTCTTTCTTCAGGTGAAGCCGAAAAAGAGCTCAATAAATTTTGGCAAGGCTACCAAGTTGTTGCCACGATACGTGGGACCTTTTGAAATTGTTGAAACAATCAACCCTGTAGCTTATCGTCTAGCATTACCTCCTGCTTTATCTCAAATGCATGATGTTTTTCATATTTCTTTGTTTAAGAAATACATGACAAATTTATCACATGTGTTGAATTGGAATTCCTTGCAGGTCCAAGACCCTGGAATAATCGTGGTTAAGCCCATTCGAGTGCTGGGAACTCGCCAGTTGTACTTAAGAAATCGCTATAAAAAAATAAAAAAATAATTTTTTTTGGGACCTTGTTCTAGTATCTTAGAAAGTGCAACTTGGGAAAATCTCACAGAAATGAGATGTACTGTGTGCGTGACTATGTGTTTGTGCATGTTCGTGTGTGTGTGCATGTTCACGTGGGTCTGCATGTGCATGTGCATGTGCGTGTGCGTGTGTGCATGGGTCTGTGTGTGCGTGTGCATGTGTTTTGCGTGTGAGTGTGCATGTGCGCGTGCATGTGGGTGTGGGTGTGCGAGTGCGTGTGCGTGTGTGTGTGTGTGTGTGGGTGTGTGTGTGCATGTGCGTGTGCATGTTCGTGTGCGTGTGTGTGTGCGTGTGCGTGTGTGTGTGCGTGAGCATGTGCGTGTGCGTGTGTGCGTGGGTGTGCGTGTGGGTGTGTATGTGCGTGTGCATGTGTATGTGTGTTGCTAATCTGGACACTTATTTGCTGTAATTTTTTTACTTCGGACAGAAGTTATTATTGCTTGTGTGATTGCTGATGAAACAACAGACTTGTCGTATGCTTGATGAACTCTATTTGCTGATTGACAACACACCTTGAATCAATTCCATTGATCCAAGGTATGCTGTGGCTTTCTTGTGATCGCTTTGTCGATTTACTTCTAAACCAGACTGAAGGTTGATATAAAGGTTACAACACCTGATTATAGGTATGAATATCTAGTACATAGATGCCAATGAAAAAGGTTCGATTCTCGAACCACTCACTGTTGTAACGCTAGACAACGTAAGATGATAAGGACCTGGATGCAAGTGGCATAGGTATGTAGAACATAGGACGAAATGCCCTGCATTGTGTTGAATACGACTGTCAGGTGGAAAGACTTGATTGGGAACTAACTAATTAAATATTAGGAGATTAAACCCTAACCTACCCCTAATTTTTATCTTATACCCTAACTACTATCCTATATGGATTTTAGATTTTATAAGGGTGAAATTAGATATAAATTCTAATAACCTACAAACTAGGAGAATGACCTAGATATGGACTATTAAAATCCTAAACTAATCCTAACCTAAGAAAGGGGATGCATTGACCCTTGTGGAAGGAAAGGATAAGGAGGGAAGGTTGGAAATTTATTAGGAAAATGAATGGCATCCTTACAGTTTGCAGCGCCAAGTTTGGCGGGAACAAAGAAAAGTTGGAGGCATCCAACTAGCTTAGAAACTAAATGGAATTTATATGCAAATTTGAAATTTAGAAACTCGCCAATTTGAGTCGGTGGTGGTGTGAGGAAAAAGGAAAAAGGAATGCATTTAATGCATTCAATGGCATTGGTATTAGCGACCAGCTCGCCCTGGAAAGAGGATTGCGAAGGAAGTTTGTTTTTTTTTGTGTGCATTGGGTTCTTAGTTGTTCTACATTTGTTCCTCCATGGTTCTATCGAACCTACTATAATTTGGTTATTATCTCTATTCTTGGAGAAGCGAGGCTATTTTTGGAACCTGTGGAAATTAGGGGAGTGGTTGGAAAGCCTAGCCGAGGATGCCATGGAGAGAAACAACTCCAGTGGGAAAGGTTTTCTTCAAATCGCAAAAAAAAAAAAAAGGCATGTTAAGCCCTTCTCCTTAAACCGTTTGCTTTTGTTTAATAGTCTCATTAAAACAAACATGCTCTTTATGATGGGGGTTTTGGCTATTTGATTCGATTGTTATGTTGAAGTGATTTTGGTTGAGTCATTTTTTCTTGCTAAGAACGACTTGGATAATTCTTTTGTGAAATAGGTGAATGAAATAAGTTTGTTCTTGAGGGGTGACTTAATTTATTGATGTTGCTCTTTTGAATGGAATGGTTGATTAGTTAATGTGATTTTCGGGTTGAAATGTCTATTGGGAAAGAATTCGAATTGGGTATTTCTTTGCAATGGGTAAATTGAATGAAATTGTTCAAGCTGTGTGAGTTTGTTTTGATAGTGTTGGACATTCATTCTATCACCAATATGGGTTTGAGTGGTGGAATTTATTAGCTATGCGTGCATTATTTTTGAGTGCTGTGCTTTTTTTTTGTAAAAATGGAAGGATGAAATGATTCGTATGATGTCTAGTTTGAGCTGTCATTATAAAACGAACTCGACTTGAGTATTCTTGTTGTGTTTTGAGGAAAATGAGTGTTTTCTTATTAAAATAATTAATGGAACGAATTTTTCTCTTCCTGTTGTTTGAATTCTAGAATAATGGCAATAGAGCTTCACTTTGCATTACGGGTTGAACTTGCTGTGGGTAACAGCAAAGTGTAATTTGTTATTTATGAAATGTGTGCGTTGATGGATATAGAAAGCTGTGAAAATATTTGACAAGGTGGCTGTATAACTGTTCCTCTGGTTATAATACCGTGTAAGAGATATGAATTCTTCTAGTAACAGTAAGAGCATAGTAGCATCTTTACATTGTTTGCTCTATGATGGATACGATGTTCTACCTACTTGTTCTTGGTATTCCTATGTGCCTGATTGAAAGGAAGTTTTGATATGGATGGGAATAGGATAGACAGTTTATAGAATGGACTGGGTAGAACATGCAAGTTATATGTTGCATCTTGCTGAACTCAATATATATATATTTATATATATAATATACAGATTGTAAATTCTTTATTATTTTCATTAAAAGTAGAATATGAATGGATTTATTCCTTGCTGCTGGAAAGTGAATTTTCTCATTATTAGGATGAAAGTGTGACTTGTTGTGATTGCTGTACAATCTACATGTTATAAATACGTAAATGTCTGTAGAGTGAATTATTTTGAAGGGAAATATATATTTTGCAGAAAGAATCATATTGTTGGATCATGTTTGTGCTAAATAGCAGATATTTGGTTAAACAAGCAAAGAGGTAATATGATCCTTCTTCCTTGTATCCGATTAATGATTTTATATATTTCACTTGAATTGTTACCTTTGATTGGTATCACGCCTGGATTAAATATTGAGTGTAGCTAAGAGAAAAGAAAAAGAGTGTGGATGGATAATTTGAATTAGTGTTCAAGTCTTCTTTCATACCGTTGGTAAATCTGTAACTGTTATGAAATGAATTTTGTACTGCCTTGCTTTAAACATCTGCATTTAATTTCTGTTACTTTTCCCTTCAGCGTTCAATTGTTGAAATTAGATGGGTAGCATGAAAGGAAAGGGAATGATTCTGCTGGAAGTCTTTGTTATCCAAAATGTGCCCCAACTCAATTTTTGTGGCCAACTCCTTGTGTTCTTTCCTCTCTTGTTCCTCAGTCCAATTTTTTTTATTTTAAGGCACTCAAGGCTTTATGGAAATGACACCATCAGATAGAGCTCTCTCTCAGCTTTCCAGAAAGGTAAAGTTTTCCTCCTAACTCCTTATATTTTTCAAGTTATGGCTCGGCAGAGTTTTTGTGGAAAATTTTCCCATTTGAGGCCCGCAGCCAATAGGAAGCTACCATGTGGCATCCGACCAGTGGAGCGCGGGGAATTTTTGAAAAAAAATCCAAACACAAAAAAGAGGTAAAATTTTAAAAATTTTCCCGCCGATCCGTTTTTGGGCCATTTTTTCCCTAAATCTTCAAACAATCATATCTTTTGATCCAGAGCATGGATTATCACGTTCTTTATATCATTGGAAAGATGTTAAAATTATCTACATGCTTCCATGGTCAACTTATAATTTTGGTTCATTTTGGAGAGAGAAAATTTAAAAATGGTTCTGGTATGTGTCCATGGCCAGAAATGACATTTCAACAACTAAATTTAATACAGAATGGGTCACATTCTTCTCCAATATCGTCAAAAATGACAGGGTATGGGTTTGTAAGATCCTCCATCCTGTTTTAATTCATTTGCCATCAATGAGGAATGGGCTCCCACGTTTTTTATGTTTTCTCTCTCCTGTGCTCGACCCATGCACTGTAAAAGCCAGATTTGGCTCATTTCTTCATGGTTGAACACTTTTTGGCATTAAAAACTTCTTCTTTCACCTCCAGCAAGTGAAAGTTGTAAGAATCAGACCTTTTTCACAGTTTGTAATAGGTTTATACCTCTTTGATGGTGGAATGCAAGATATTTTTACATGGAATTGATAGTGCAAACTCTGTGAATACTTTCAGTCCTCTTTTTGTATTGTTTTACTTCATTTTAAGACCTCTAATTACATCTATCAGCTTGTGTATGTTTTCCCTTGTTGCATTTCATGAATTTGTGTGTATTTACATGGCAAAAAATGTTTCACCACTCCTTTTGGTGCATCACCATCTTTAGTTTAGTTTCATTTTTGCTTTTTTATCCCTGTCTCCTTGCAATCTAGGGTAGAATTAGGATTAGAACCTCTGTAATTATGTAAAATAAAGATCTAAATCAGAGGAGTTTGAGGAACCAGGATCTATTCTTGAGATTCCTCTCTCATTTTCACAAGTCCCACACTTGGAGAGAGGTTTCAATGTTGTGCAATCACACTAGATGCATAGGATGATCAAAATAGAAATCTAATCAACATCCAGGGGTGCTGCTGATTTGCAAAAATATTTTTGGCATGCCCGATGGGAGCTTAGAGGTCTTCATATTAATTGTAACAAAATTGACGTGCATTTGTTGCAAGTTCTTACTTTAAAAGAGCTATAAATTACACATCTGGCGACTCTAAGGAAGAAGAATAAGCTAGTTTTAGCAGTGCAGACCTGAAAACTCATGAGAAGAATCACTAGAAGGTCAAGAGCTGGAGAAGAAGAGGTGTTGTTTGAATATCTACAGTTATCTCCAAGAGTAAGGAAAAGTGGGAGGAGAATCCAAAGGTCTCCATCTCCACCAAATAGAACTCTCTCAACTCCTACACCTGGTAGGCCTTTCATTTAATAAACAAGGGTTCTAAGGCCAATTAGAATGGCACAAAACAACCCCTATGTCAATTTCACTTGCAGCAGCCCACTTGCTCTACATGCACAACGTCCAATTCCTATTGCAGCCTTGAAGAACATTCCATACTTCACTGGAGAAAATCAGACTACTCTAGGTGATCATGTTAAGGATATTGCTAACCTTTGTGTAATTCATGAAATCAATGAGATGCAAGTGGTTGTCAAGTTGTTGGCATTTTCATTTAAGGGGAAAGCATTGCAATGGTTTAGAAGCCTTGGAGCTGGTTTTATCGTAAATTGGAATCAACTATGTATAGCACTTCATGAGCAATTTGGAGAGAAGGGAGACAACTTGTCTCTTTTGGAGCAGCTGACAACCATCAAGAGAGCTCCCAATAAATAGCTGACTGATTTCAACTTCAGATTTCAAAAGACTTGGGAGAGAATTCCAGTGGCAGTTAGGCCAACAACAGAAGGTGCTTTTCTCTATTATCTCAAAGCTCTAAATTCTGATATTTCTATGTTGATTCAGTCCATGGGAGGCATAACTATCCCTATGGCTTATAGCATTGCCATTAGGGCTGAAAATTGTTTGATCCAAGCTGACAAACTAGCCCCTAGACCTCCCATAGCCATTATTTCCAAGTTTAGAGAGCCCAAGTATCTAACCAAGTGCCTAATTTAGCTTCTATCTCCCCACTCCTAGAAATTAGAGTTCAAGTGAAGCTTCCACTTCATCTTCTAGTGCCTCAAATGAACTTCAAGAAGTCATGAAGCAATTGCAAAATCTAGGTAATGAGCTAGTTACACTCAAAAGGAAGCAAGCTCAAGGTTTTAGACCTTCCGTCCAGCCTCAAGCTCAACCTAACAGGTAGCCATATCAACCTCATAGACCACCCAATCCAACTGCAAATCTAAATCAAGCAAGGCCTCCTGCCAACAGACCATTTCAACCCTATAATCCCAATGCTACATCTGCATCTAAAGCATTAGTGCCAGTACAAAACAATATAGCTCAAGAGTATGATTGGTGTTTTCCATGAAATGAACCTCATAACCAATCTATGTGCTTTAATGGTGCTTTGAATCAAGCATTAATGGTGACAACTACTGGTGTGGAGGGTGAAGGAAGTCAAGGAAACAACCAACAACAAGAAACATTCCAACAGTAATCAGCCCCAAATGACACCACATTGGTAAACTGACAAGCAAAAGATTTCTGTGTCATGACAACCAATCCACAACCTTTCATGGCTCCACAAATAGTTGGCAAGCAAAATTCAATTTCAAATGCATAAGGGCAGCCAAGAATAGCTCCTAGACCAACTCAAATACCAGTTATTGTTGTCCATGTGCAAGGAGTGAATGTACAAGCAAAGGGACAGCAAAGACATCCTTCATCACCATTCAGTATCATTGATCAGATGAAGAAGACAAATGTTAATATATCAATGTGGGAATCCCTATCTATACTAGGCCAAAGAGATTTGCTACAAGCTGCCATGAAGGACTGACCAACTTCGAATCAGCAAGTTCAAATGCAAGAGAAAGTGCTCACAAATGTTGCCTAGCCTGAGGGAAATCATGGAGGATAGCAAGGTAAAATGTTGAATCCCCCTCCTTTCTATGTTTCATTAATTATTGGAAATCAACTAGTGCACAATTACATGATAGACTCTGGGGCAAGTAGCTCAGTGATGCCTAAACAAATAGCTGATCATCTAGGGCTCCAGTATGAATCAATATCCAAAGGGGTAGTTCAGCTAGATGGGACAGCAGTAGCAATAGTTGGAGTGATTAAAAACTTGAGTCTTACCTTGCATGCATGTCCAAATGTTGTTATTTTACAAGATGTATCAGTCATAGACCTTCCACCACTCTTTGCCCTATGCTTGTCAAGGGACTTCACAGCCAATATTGGGGGATATTTGTCTGCTGATTGGTCACACATGCTGTTCAGAATGAGGTATGGAACTAAGGCTACAATCAGGTCTGAACCTATTGCAAACTTCCACATTGAGCCTTACACTCCAAGTCAGATCAACGCCAATTGTTCAGCATTTGATCAATAAGACCACCCAAGCACCGATGAAGCTAACACCAAGGTTGCAAGCATCCCGGATCTAACTCTTGATGAATGGGAAAACAAGGTACATACTTTTGATCCTTATCAAGAAGTGGAAGAATCTGAGCTAGGGGTCTATTGCATACACGAAGAAAATCATCGTATTCCTAGCATCACCAAGCCAAACCATGAAGATGACAATGAGGTATGGCAGTGTTTTTTGATGGATCAAGGAGTAGACAAGGTGCAGGAGGTGGAGCCATGCTTGTTTCACCTCAAGGAGTAAAGTAGTATTCAACTTTTAGATTTCAGTTTGAATGCTCCAATAACACTGCTGAATACAAAGCCTTGGTGCAAGGGATGCATTGGGCAATCAAGAAGAAAATAAAGAAATTGCAAGTCTTTGGTGACATCGAATTGATTGTAAATCAGTTCAAGGGATAGCATGCTTCCAAGAATGATCTACTCAGGTGCTACAAGAACAGGTTGTGGGACCTCATGGAAGATTTTGAGGGTTTTGGCATCAAATCCATTCTTAGGAAAGAGAATCAAGCTGTTGACAGGCTTACAGCAGTAGGGGCAGCCTTTGACATTGTGGAAAGTATTTAAAAAGACAAGGTACAACCAAACATCCACATGATTGTGAGGCCATCAGTGCCAGATAACAATGTCAGTTGGCAAGTGTTTGAGAATGACCAACAAATCATCCATTTCTTGCAAGAAGCTGAGTTCTCAGCTAAGAATCAAAAAAATTTGGAACAGCAGTATGGTGACCAGGTGGTACAGCTGAGAACTAACAAGCTGCCCAAGGGACTTATCACTTTGGAGTCTATTTTTAATCCCAATGATCAGTTTAGAAAGGAGAAAGCAAACATTCAGGTCAAGAGAGAGGATTCAGTATCCATCTTGGTAGAAGAGAACAAACCATTGCAAATTGGAAAGATGACAACTGAACAAGAAAGGTATGAGTTCATACAGCTGTGTCAAGAGTTCCCTAACATGATTGCTTGGAGCTATGAAGATTTGAAAGGTTTCAATCCCAACTTAGCTGAGCGTACCATTGAATTCGATCCAAATACTAAGCCTGTCAGGCAGAAACAAAGACTAGTCAATCCACACATGGAGCCTCTCATGAGGAAAGAATTGGACAAGCTGATTGAGTCAAGAATCATATTCCCAATCAAGCATTCTAGTTGGGTTTCCAACTTGGTTCCAGTCAGAAAGAAGAGTGGAGAGATCAAATTCTGTGTTGATTTCAAAGACTTAAATAGAGCATCTCTCGAGGACCATTACCCACTCCCTTCCATGGAGCAAATCTTGATGGTTGTGGCTAGCTCCGAGAGGTTTTCACTACTTGATGGCTACTCCGGCTACAATCAGATTATGGTGAAGGAATAAGACCAGTTCAAGACAGCCTTTACAACCAAATGGGGGATTTTTACATACAGGAAGATGCCATTTGGGCTGTCCAACGTTGGTTCTACCTTCCAAAGAGAAATGGACATGGCATTCAAAGGTTTGATTAACAATGTGGTGCTGATTTACCTTGATGATATCACTTTTTTTTTCAAAAATGCGGCAGACCACCTCTCTCATTTGAGATAAGTTTTCATGGGGTACAGGAGATTTGGAGTGTCTTTAAATCCTAGAAAGTGTATCTTTCTTGCACATGAAGGAAAGCTCCTTGGCCATATTGTCTCCAAAGAAGGATTAGCAATTGATCCAGAGAGGGTTGAAGCCATAAGAGTACTACCATTGCCAAGCCACAAGAAATCCCTTCAGAGTTTCTTGGGGAGGCTAAACTTTGTTCGGAGGTTTGTCCCAGATTTTACAGCCCTTGGCAAGCCCATCACCAAAATGTTAAAGAAGAGCATGGCTTTCAAGTGGACAACAGAAGGCAAGGAGAGTTTTGAAGCAATCAAAGAAGACATTTCTCAAGCACCAACTCTCATCAACCTGGACTTCTCCAAGGATTTCATCCTCTATGCATTTGGAGGTAATGACACTATTTCTACCATTTTGGTAAATCAGAACAAGGATAATGATGAGCAACCAATTTCCTTCTTCAGCCAGAGCCTAGATGACTATGAGGTGAAGTACTCTTTTATTGAGAAGCATGTGCTGGCAATAATCAGAAGCTTGAAGAAATTCAAGCATTTAGTCTTGAACAAAAAGGTCCAGTTGCTGGTCTCACATGCTGGGGTTAAGGACTTCCTCCTCAACAAAGATTTGAATGAGAAAAGGGCAGGTTGGATCACTCGTGTCATGGAGTATGACATTGATATCAATATCACTAAGCTGGTAAGAGGGAAAGGATTGTGTGAGCAGCTGGTTTTGGGGAAGGAAAAGGAAGTATGCAATGAATAAGAGGTTGTTTTGACAGTCCAGGACAGCCATGAGCCAAGTGGCAATCAAGAAGAAGACAATGCTACCCCCACTCCTTGCTGGACCCAAGGTATTATACACTTCCTAAGCACAGGCCTATGCCCCCCAGAGATGAACAAGACTGAAAGAAGACACTTCAGATTGCAAACTGTCCCATATGCCATTGTTGATGGAGTTTTGTTCAAGAAAGATGTGAATGGAGTGTTGTTGAGATGCATTAGCACAAATTAGATTCATAGGGTGTTGGAAGAGTTCCATGGTGGACCAACTAGTGGTCATTTTACACCAAGAGTGACAGCTCTAAAAATCATGAAGGTTTGTTATTATTGGCCTAAAATTTTTAGTGATTGCTATGCATGGATTAAGAGGTGTAAGAATTGTGCATTCTTCACAGGAAAAGAGAGACTTTCTGCCCTTCCATTACATCCAATCTCAGTTGACCAGCCATTCATGCAATGGGGTTTGGACTTCATTGGAGTCATAAATCCCAATTCAAGTCAAGGGCACAAATGGATTTTGACAGCCACGAACTACTTCACCAAATGGACTGAAGCAGTAGCACTCAAAGAAGCAAATGAGTCCAGCATCTTAGACTTTTATGAGAGGCTAGTGACCAGATTTGGTATACCTGCTACAATAATCTCAGATAATGCATTGGCATTCATTGGATCTAAGGTGACTAAGTGGGATGTCAAGAACGGGATCTACCAAAGCACTTCATCAAACTATTACCCTCAAGGTAATGGTCAGGCCGAGTCTACAAACAAGAACTTGTTGAGGATCATTAGGAGGACTCTTGATGAGAATCAGAGGTCTTGGCATACTAAACTGAAATCAGCCTTATGGGCTGATAAGATAACTCCCAAGAGATTCACAAGTAACTCTCCATTCAAACTTGTCTATGGAAGAGAGGTAGTCTTGCCCATGTCACTTGAGTTGCCAACATTGGAACTCATGAAGCAATGATAGTTGCTAGAGTTTGAGCCAATGGAGGTGAGATATGCAGAGTTGATGGAGCTGCAGGAGGTCAGAAATCAGGCATCCCAAGTAATGGAAAAGGATCAAGCTTTGATCAAAAAGACCTTTGATAGGAAGGCCAAGGATAGATCTTTTAAGGCTGGAGATCTAGTTTTGAAATGGGATGTGGATAGAGCAAAACTGGGAAGGCATTCAAAATTTGATGCCATTTGGAGTGGCCCATACACGGTCACGAAGTGTAAGAACAACAATGCTTTCCAATTGGCCTCATTGGATGGTGAAGAACTATAAATTCCAGTCAATGGAATCTATCTCAAGCATTGCTTCTAGAGGGAAATTTACCACCTTGTAAATATTAGATTAGATTTTCATTCCTCCAAGTGCTTTGCACATTGTTTTGCTGTAGGTTAGTTTTTCTTTCCCTAAGTGCTTTGGCACAACTTGCTGTCCATGGAGATGTTTTGCAGTCCTTTCTTCCATCAGCTGATGTTCCATCTTCCTCCTTGCACATTCTAAGTCAGTTGAGGTTCTAAACAGAATATTTGTTGACTCCATGCCCAATGGACTACTTCAGGCTACTGGTACTTTCATCTATCAGGTAGATGACCCCTCTGAGTCGCCAAAATTGTTATCCAAAATGGTGCCCCAGCTCATTTTTGTGGCTAACTCCTTGTGTTCTTACCTCTCTTGTGCCTCAGTCCACATTTTTTTATTTTAAGGCACTCAAGGCTTTCTGGAAATGGCACCATCAGATAGAGCTCTCTCTCAGCTTTCTAGAAAGGTAAAGTTTGCCTCCTAACTCCTTATATTTTTCAAGTTATGGCTCAGTGGAGTTTTTGTGGAAAATTTTCCCATTTGAGGCCCCCCAGCCAATAAGAAGCTACCACGTGGCATCTGACTAGTGGAGCATGGGGAATTTTTGAAAAAATTTCAAAAGACAAAAAAGAGGTAAATTTTGAAATTTTTTCCCGCCGATCCGTTTTTGGGCCGTTTTTGCCCTAAATCTTCAAACGATCATATCTTTTGATCCAGAGCTCAGATTTTCATGTTCTTTATATCATTGGAAATATGTTAAAATTATCTACATGATTTCATGGTCAATTTCTTATTTTGGTTTAGTTTGGAGAGAGAAAATTTAAAAATTGTTCTAGTACGTGTCCATGGCCAGAAATGACATTTTAACAAACAAATTTAATACAGAATGGGTCGCATTCTTCTCCAATATGGTTAAAAATGATAGGGTATGTGTTTGTAAGGTCTTCCATGCTGTTTTGATGCATTTTCCATCAATGAGGAATGGGCTCCCATATTTTTTATGTTTTCTCTCTCCTGGGCTCGACCCATGCACTGTAAAAGCCAGATTTGGCTCATTTCTTCATGGTTGAACACTTTTTTGGCATTGCAAACTTCTTCTTTCACCTCTAGCAAGTGATAGTTGTAAGAATCAGACCTTTTTTACAGTTTGTAACAGGTTTATACCTCTTTGATGGTGGAATGTAAGAGATTTTTACATCGAATTGACAATGCGAACTCTATGAATGCTTTCAATCCTCTGTTTGTATTGTTTTACTTCATTTTAAGACCTCTAATTACATCTATCAGCTTGTGTATGTTTTCCCTTGTTGCATTTCATGAATTTGTGTCTATTTACATTGCAAAAAATGTTTCACAACTCCTTTTGGTACATCACCATCTTTATTTTAGTTTCATTTTTGCATTTTTATCCCTGTCTCCTTGCAATCTAGGGTAGAATTAGGATTAGAACCTCTGTAGTTGTGCAAAATATAGATCTAAATCAGAGGAGTTTGAGGAACCAGCCACTATTATGGAGATTCCTCTCTCATTTTCACAAGTCCCACACTTGGAGAGAGGTTTCCATGTTGTGCAATCCCACTGGATGCTCTAAACATCATTTAGAACCTTGATTTGCATCCAGGGGTGCTGCTGATTTGCAACAACAGTCTTATTTAAAAATCTAATTGTGAATCTTTCTCTAACTAATGTAAGGGAATGGAAATTACAACATTTATGATTAGAAAAACAGTTTGCATAATTGTATTTTCAGTTCTTACAGATGTTTGTAATTTGGAAATGTTAGAAGGAAATTACTTCCTATAATAATTATTCAGGAAAGAGGGCAGTAATCCTTTGTCTGATTGGGATGGTAATTAGATGATTGAGTTGTTATGTTGTTCATCCTTTTCAGTACTTAATGATTGGATGATGTTCATTTTTAACGTTTCATAAAAGCAGGGTTCTTTTATTAAGACAGTTAATTAAAATCACCTCATTTTAAAGACAAGTGCTTAATATGCTCAGTTCAATGAACTGACCCGTGCAAGTAATTTTGTAGATGAAACTTAATTACAAATGAAGACATGGTTATTTTCTGATACTTCTTTTGATTAACTGAAGATGGATTGTATTGATAGCTATTACTCCTCCACGAGGAAATGAGAAAGGAAGAAATTACATTGTTCTATCTTTATGAGTTGTAATGTTGTTTGATATAAACAAGTCTATTCGTTTGGACTAACAAATGTATAAATTGTAAATCTGATGGATGAATACAATTAAAAGTGTGATATTTTCAATAACTATATCAGTTTGATATTGTTGAATAAGTTTGAGAATATAACATTATTCCTTGACTTGGAATTATTCAAATGTTAATGGATGAATTTAAAAGGAAATAACATCTATTCTTTACCTAAATGCAACTTTTACGTTGAAATGTGCAATTAGATCATACCTGGGTTAAGATGAATTTTGAATTGACATTAAAAAGATTTAGATAAATAGGAAATCCTAATTATAAGGTATTCGGGATTAGTTCAAACGCTAAGGGATATCAAATAACTTAGGGGCAACCAAACCTTGTATTCGGACTCCGTTAATAGCCTCGAATGTTTAAATTCAAAAAATAAAGATATGGGAAATCATATCTATTGTTAACAGACCTTAACTAAGTAAGGTTAAGGAGGATAAATGAATAAATTCATTTAGAATTAGACCTCATTAAATGGCGTCTAATAAGATGGAATTATGAATTTGTTTACAGTTGTGGAAAAACTTGGTTAAGTTTAATAGGTTAAACTTATTAGGTTTATCGATAATGGACTGATTATTCCAAAGATTAAGAAAAGAACCAAGAATAGAATATGCAACCCTTAAGTATGAAGGATGAGATGCGTATTAAGCTAGAAGATAGATTAAGTCTCTCTTAGCTGCATACAACTGTAATGAGAACAAGGTTTAAGGATCAGCATGGCTGCTGAAGGTAGATCTTAAATATTAAGACTACAACCAAATCACACTTGAGCTGGATGTGTACTCTCGATGAGAGGATTCCGTAGAACATTGACATATGCTAGCTACAATATGGTGTCTTCATGAAGGTGGGACTTTCATGACGACACATTGTTATAGCTGACATATTACAATGCCCTCCCGAATTAATTCATCAAGTTTACATAAGCTGAATACTAAGTTCTTGGCTAGGGATAGGAATGCGATCACGTATACGGAGTGACTCCAGAGGACTAAAGGTAACTAGACACATGGAGTCATCTAGGGATGACGTTATATGTCTGTGTATCTTTAGTTACCATGAGTAACTTCCTATACTCATTCATATTGCTAGTTAGGGATTAGAGCTTGACCTTAAATGGAAGGACTGGTAGAGACCAGGAAAGACCATTCTAGATAACAGACGAAGTGAGGTGAAGGACGTATTCCAATGATGTGTACCACATCTAGGAATATGATCATGCAAAGCATGTGAAAATCTTTGGCCAAAGTATCACAAGTGCTGGTTGCGTTGTCCTAATCACCTAGTTTAAGATGCAGGATGTCAGATGAATATCAGTAACAGATATTCAGATAGGCTTCTTAAATGGATCACTTCGATAACTGGAAATGGTAATATATCCCTGTATATTCATTATACAATGCACGGATTAACATGAAGGATCGGTAAGTCACCGAGTCATGAAATGAGAGATCACTGAAACTCTGAGCCATAAAATAGGAGATCGGTAGTTCTTCAAGTCATTTACAATAGCATATGGTAACTATTATATGATTGAATGGAATTGAATGTGTGTTCTATATTGCAAGTATGTGAACATAGAACATTGGTCTAAAAGGAAATTGTGTGATCCAAACTGCATTAGTTGGACAGAGAACAATTATTAAAACTTGAATGTTTGTTTGAATTATATAATTCATAATAGGGAATGTTGTATTAAAAAAAAAATTCCCTTGTTCTAGTATCTTAAAATGGAGATGTTACACTTTCCAAAAGTTATTGAGCTCTTTTTCGGCTTAACCCGAAGAAAGATCTTCTCACCAAGATTATAATTCCTATCAACCCACTTTAAGTCTGCATAACTCTTTTGCCTATTGGCAGCCTCCTTTAGATGTTCCCAAATCATTTTGATTTGTTGTTCCATTTCCTTGAGGATTTCTTTCCCAATTACCTCTGTGTCCTCTACGCTGTCCTAGCTAATAGGGGTTCTGCATTTTCTTCCATACAATGCTTCAAAGGGCACCATTTTTAAAGAGGCGTGGTATGTATTATTGTAGGTAAATTCAACCAGTGGAAGGTATTCCTCCCATTTATACTGCTGGTCCATGCAATACATTCTTAACATGTCTTCTAAAACTTGATTGACTCTCTCAGTCTGTCCATCCATCTCAAGATGGTATGTAGAGTTGAAGTTTAATTTAGTTCCCAAGGCCGCATTAAGCGTTTGCCAAAACCTTGATGTCATCCTCGGATCTCTGTCCAATATGATCAATTCGGGTATTCCATGCAATCTGAAAATTTCATGTACAAATCTTCTTGCTAACACTGGTGCATCGTCTTTAAAATTACCAGCAATGAAGTGTGCCACTTTGGTTAATTTTTCGATGACAACGAGGATGATATCATGCTTATTCCTTGACATAGGCAATCCTTGAAGGAAATCCATCGTTATCACTTGCCATTTTTACTGTGGAACGCTGTGGGGATACAATAATCGAGCGGGATGCATATATTCTACCTTAACACACTGACATTCTAAGCAGTGTGTTACAAATTCCACCACATCCTTTTTCATTCCCTTCCAGAAGTATTGCTTCTTAAGATCAGCAAGGATTTTCATAATGCTAGGGTGTCCAGAAAAAGGTGAATTATGAAATTCAGTTAAAAATTTCCTTCTTAAATCATTTGCCAAGGGTATATAGACCCTGTTTTCGAACCTCAGAATTCCTTTGCTATCAAAGCAAAATCATTTATACCTCACATCCTTTGGATCTGCAGCAAGTGTTGTTTTAACTTGCTGGAAATAAGGATCTGATTCCAAGGCATCTTTCACCTCATCCTTAAACTAAGTTCTTAACATTATAAGAGCAGAGATGTGCTTCCTTCGACTCAGAGCATCTGCCACTCTATTTTCCTTGCCTTTAATGTAGCTTATATCAAAATCATACTGAGACAGAAATTCTAACCATCTTCGCTGTCTTGCATTCAAATTTGGCTGAGTAAAAATATACTTCAACCCTAGATGGTCAGTTTTTAACTCAAAATGTTTTCCTAAAAGGTAATGTCTCCACATTTGAAGTGCATGTACAATGGCAGCGAGCTCTAGGTCGTGTGGAGCATAATTATGTTCATGTAACTTAAGCTTTCTGCTTTCATAAGCTATAACATGGCCATTCTGTAATAGAATACCTCCAAGGCCTTCTCCCGATGCATCCGTTACAACCATAAAATTTCCATTTGGATCTGGTACAATTAAAATAGGTGTTGTAGTTAACTGTTCCTTTAAAATTTTAAAGGCAGATTCACATTTGTCATTCCAGACAAATTTCTTATCGTTCTTTTGTAGTGAAGTGATTGGGGCAGCAATTTTTGAAAAATCCTTAACGAACTTTCTATAATATCCTACCAAGCCCATGAAGCTTCTTACTTCATGCACGTTCTTAGTCGCAGACCACTCAGTTATAGCTGTGATCTTTGAAGGGTCTACAGCTATTCCGTTCTTGCTTATAACATGTCCCAAATAATGCACCTCTGTATCATAAAAGGAACATTTAGACAGTTTACCATACAACTTCCTCTTTCTTAAAATTTCTAGCAATACCCTTAAATGTTCTTGGTGCTCTTCGACATTTTTAGAGTATATAAGAATGTTGTCTAAGAATACAAGCACAAACTTGTCTAGGTATTCTTGAAAAATATTGTTCATCAGATTCATGAAGGTGGCAGGTGCATTTGTCAGCCCAAAAGGTAACATTGTGAATTCATAATGCCCGTACCTTGTTCTAAAAGTTGTTTTATGAATATCTTCTTCCTTTATTCTCAGCTGATGATACCCAGATAGAAGATCTATTTTTGAATAGACTGATGCTCCACGCATCTGGTCGAACAGATCATCAATCCTAGGAAGTGGGTATTGATTCTTAATAGTTTCCTTGTTCAACATTCTATAATCAATGCACAGTCTCAATGTGCCATCCTTTTTCTTTACAAAAATTACCAGCGCTCCCCATGGTGAGACGCTCGGTCTTATCAGCCCCTTAGACAAAAGTTCCTGTAATTGAGCCTTTAGCTCTACCAACTCAAGGGTGGTCATTCTATAAGGTGCCTTAGATATGGGTTCAGTTCCTGGCATGATTTCTATTGCAAAGTCAAACTCTCGTTTGGGTGGAAGACCTGGTAATTCCTCCGGAAATACATCACTGAAATCCATTAATAATGGATATCTTTCCATGAAATCATTATCCTCCTCAGTATTTTTTGTCATTTTTACTGCATACAAGGTGCAGCCTCTATTTTTAGCCCTTTTTAGTTGCATAGCTATTAGTTTCCTAACTGCAACTTCACGCTTTACACCTTGAATGACTGCTGCTTTCTGCAGGTCGTCAAAACAACAAATTTATTTTTCATAACAATCAACCTTTGCCTTATGTTCTACCAACCAGTTAAATCCAATAATGATATCATATGATCCTAAAGGAGTGACATACAGGTCAACTTCAGTGGAGCAACTGGGCAAGTCAAGAATTGCCCCAAAAAGGCACATTTCAACTGTATGGACAACATTATTCCCATAATGCACTGTCCATGTCTTATCCATTCGTTCAGCCTTTCTTTTTAATTTCATAGCAAGTTTAGTAGAAATAAAGCATTCATTGGCTCCAGTATCAAAAAGTATGACTATAGGTGTACCGAATAACTTACCCGGAACTTCTATAGGTGTAACTTGCTTTTCAGCTTGTCTGTTAGCCACCATAGCATGCATCCTCTACTGCTGATCGCGATCATCCTTTTTTAGAGGACAGTGACTCACGTAATGGTCCTTTCCATAGTTGAAGCATCCTCCAACTAGCCCTTTCCTAGGCTCAAATTTGTTACCAGCTTTGAAGTTATCATTCTGGCTCTCATAGGACTTTTGTCCATTGCCACTAACTTTTACGAAGCTGTTCCACACACTATTTACAGGTTTGTTTATTATAGATTTCTTGTTGTTATCTACAACAATTTTTTTTTTCACACCAAACCTTTTCCAAGGCCCTTTTTTGGGTGCGAGAGATGAAGAAGAATTGGGAATCTTCTTCCTTATGTCTTCCCTATGAGCAAAAATTGCTCTCAATTTCTTTTCCTATCTTATTACCTTTTCGACAAATCCTTCCATGGTGGTTGGACCGTGGACATCCACTTCGCCACCAATGATTGGATTTAGTCCCATTATGAACTTTTGTATTCTAAACTTCTCGTTAGCTTGGTACTGTGGCACATACTTAAGGAGTTTAGTAAACCCTTCCCAGTATTCTATCACCGTTAGCCTTCCTTGCGACCAGTTCTTAAATTCAGTCATTTTCCTATCAAAATAGAGTTCAGGCAGCCACCGTTGCCTAAAGTAACCCTTAAATTGATCCCAAGTTATGTCTGATTCAAAAATATTCAACTCAACCTTACAGTTGTCCCACCATGATGATGCTTTATGAGAAAGCTGATATGCTCCCCATATCGCTTTGGTCTCCTCGGAGAAGTTTCTTATTGCAAAGTATTTCTCCATTTCACTGAGCCAATTCTCAACTCCGTCCCCAAGGGTTGTTCCATCAAACTTTGGAGGACTTATTCTTTTTATATCATTTATAAGTTCAGCTACGAATCTTTCCCTTTTATTTTCAGAATGATTAGGAGCATTCACATTACTATTATCAACACCCGGATTCCCTCCATTGGTGTTGTCCACAGGAGGTGGCTGATCATTTATATCAGCTTCTTCTTCCTCCTCTTCATTGCCCATTTACTACTATTCCAAAACAATCAAACGATTCTAGTAGGGCAGCAAGGATTTCATCCAGCTTTTGAGCAGTAGCTTCTTCTCCACCCTGTAACGGGTTCTTCGTAGCATTTCGTCTTGTTTTGACCATTTTTTGTTCAATAAGAAAATGTAAACCTTATTATATTGTGGACTCATTAGGTCCAAGAGCTGCAAGCTTCAGCTCTGATACCAAGATGTAACATCCCCATTTTAAGATACTAGAACAAGGGAATTTTTTTAATTTTTTTTATATATACAACATTCCTTGTTATGAATTATATAATTCAAACACACGTTCAAGTTTTAATAATTGTTCTCTGTCTAATTAATGCAGTTTGGATCACATAATATCCTTTTAAAACTAATGTTCTCTATTCAAATATTTGCAATATGGAACACACATTTAGTGTCATTCAATCATATAACAGATACCATATGCTGCTGTAAATGACTCGAAGAACTACCGACCTCCCACTTTATGGCTAAGAGTTTTAGCGATCTCTCATTTCATGACGCATCGACTTAACGATCCTTCATTTTAATTCATGCATAGTATAATGAATATACAGGGTTCTTTTACCATTTCCAATTATCGAAGTGATCCATTTAAGAAGCCTATCTCAATATCTGTTACTGATATTCATCTGACATCCTGCATCTTAAACTAGGTGATTAGGAAAACGTAACCAGCACTTGCGATACTTTGGCCAAATATTTTCACATGCTTTGCATGATCATATTCCAGGATGTGATACACACCAATGGAATATTTCCTTCACCTCACTTCATCTGTTATGTAGAATGGTCTTTCCTGGTCTCTACCAGTCCTTCCATTTAAGGTCAAACACTAACCCCCAACTAGCAATATGAACGAGTATAGGAAGTTACTCATGGTAACTAAAGATACGCAGACATACGATGTCGTTCCCAGACGACTCCGTGTGTCTAGTTACCTTTAGTCCTCCAAAATCACTCCGTATACGTGATCACATTCCTATCCCCAGCCAAGAACTTAGTATCCAGCCTATGTAAACTTGATGATTTAATTCAGGAGGGCATTGTAATATGTCAGCTATAACATTGTGTCATCATGAAGGCCCCGCCTTCATGATGACACCATATTATAGCTAGCATATTTCAATGTCCTATAGAATCCTCTCATCAAGGGTACACATCCAACTCAATTGTGATTTGGTTATAATCTTAGTATTTAAGATCAACCTTCAGCAGCCATGTTGATCCTTTATCCTTGTTCTTGTTACAGTTGTATGTAGCTAAGAGAGACTTAATCCATCTTCTAGCTTAATACGCATCTCCTCCTTCATACCAAAGGGTTTGCTATTCACTTCTTGGTTCCTTTCTTAATCTTTGGACTAATCAGTCCATTATCGATAACTTAATAAGTTTAACCTATTAAACTTAACCAAGTTTTCCACAACTGTAAACAAATTTAGAATTCCATCTTATTAGACGCCATTTAATGAGGTCTGATTCTAAATGAATTTATTCATTTATCCTCCTTAACCTTACTGAGTTAAGGTCTGTTAACAATAGATATGATTTCCCATATCTTTATTTTCTAAATTTAAACATTCGAGGCTATTAACGGAGTCTGAATACAAGGTTTGGTTGCCCCTAAGTTATTTGATATCCCTTAGCTTTTGAACTAATCCCGAATACCTTATAATTAGGATTTCGTGTTTATCTAAATCTTTTTAATGTTAATTAAAAATTCATCTTAACCCAAGTATGAACTAATTGCACATTTCAACGTAAAAGTTGCATTTAGGTAAAGAATAGATGTTATTTCCTTTTAAATTCATCTATTAACATTTGAATAATTCCAAGTCAAGGAATAATGTTATATTCTCAAACTTATTCAACAATATCAAACTGATACAGTTATTGAAAATATCACGCTTTTACTTGTATTCATCCATCAGATTTACAATCTAAACATTTGCCAGTCCAAACGACTGGACTTTGTTTATATCAAACAACATTACAACTCATAAAGATAGAAGAATGTAACTTCTTCCTTTCTCATTTCCTCGTGGAGGAGTAATAGCTATCAATACAATCCATCTTCAGTTAATCAAAGAAGTATCGGAAAACAACCATGTCTTCATTTATACTCAAGTTTCATCTGCAAAATTACTTGCATGGGTCAGTTCATTGAATTGAGCATATTAAGAACTTGTCTTTAAAATGAGGTGCTTTTAATTAACTGTCTCAATAAAAGAACCCTACTTTTATGAAACATTAATATGAACATCATTCAAGAATTAAATACCAAAAAGGATGAACAGCATATCAACTCAATCATCTAATAACCCTCCCAATCAGACAAAGGATTACTGCCCTCTTTCCCAAATAATTATTACAAGAAATAATTTCCTTCAACAGTTCCAAATTACAAACATCTGTAAGAACTAAAAACACAATTATGCTGTTGTTCTAACATAAATGCTATCAATTCCATTCTCTTACAATAGTTGTGAATTCAAAAGATAGATCTTAACTAAAACCTAAATTTTATTATTGTCCCTTCTTTCATACAACTCATCTGATTTCAGGCAATCAAACGCTGAAGAGAACAAGCAAACAATAATTAAATACAAATGCTTAACCCAAACAGTACGAAATTCATTCCATAACAATTATAGATTTCCAATTGTATGAGAGAAAAATGATCATTAATTCAAAATATCCATTCGCACTCTCTTTCTTTTCCTCATAGCTGTACTAGAAGTTTTAATCCAAACGTGATATCAATCAATGATAACAGTCCAAAGAGAAATAAATGAAAATCAATAATCGAATATAAGGGAGCAAGATCATATCACCTCTTCTACTGTCTATCCAAATACCTCTTATTTAGAGCAGACATACTCCAATAGTATAATTCATTCAGAGTAGTATATTCAATAATTGAAAACTACTATTACCTTTCCAAAAAGTTGACCAGAGTTCATTGCAACTGGTCTATAAACATTAGTACCAAAAGAACCAGCAGGCATAATACCATATCAAATTAGTACGGAAAAGTAAGATGCTACAATAACCTTACTGTCCCAGGGAACCCGTGTTTTATGCAAATAAAAAAAATCATCAAGGAATTATAACTCGCATAATAGTCTATTAATATCACCACAGCTTTGTTTTTCCCAAACGTTTCCACACACTAAACTCATAAATACAATATTTACATAACAATGCCTTTATCAATGCAAACCCGCATAGGGTAATATATGCGCAAGCAGGGTACAGTCAGAACAATCTCAACAGCAAGCCAAATCTCATTTGTTTCATTCATTTGCATAGAAACACTAAGCCATGTCCGTTTTCATGATGACAGTTCAGACTAGAAGATCAAACCACATCCAAAATGCACAATAAAATTCTCTTTCCCATTACCTTCAGATTTCAAAGCAGCAAAGAGAAAACATAATTCATTAATGATTTCAATAAGAAGAATAATCATTTTCTTCAAACACCTGAGAATACCCAAGTCGTGTTCATTCTTTTAAGGACAGTTCAACCAGACATACAAATCATCTCATCTTTTCATTTTCACAAGAATGCTCAGAACTCAGAAGTGATATTCATTTAGCTAATGTATTTATTAGCACAACCCAAAATGGTAATAAAGCGAATACCCAACACTGCCGAAACGAACCACATAGTAAGGACAGTGTATTCAACTTAATCATTATGCAAAGAATGCTCAAGCCATGTACAACAAAATAAAATGACTCAACTCGAAATCATCTCAACGTAACAGCCAAATCAAATAACCAAAACCCCCATCATAAGAGTAGGGTTATTTTAATGAGACTATTAAGCAAAAGCAAGCAGTTTAAGGAGAAGGGCTTAACATGCCTGTTAATTTTTCTTGTGGCTCAAAGAAAACTGTGCCCACTGGAGTTGTTTCTCTCCACGACGTCCTTGGCCAGGCTTTCTAACCAGTCACTAACTTCCATAGGCTCAAGAATAGCCTTTGTTTTTCCAAAGAACAGAGATAATACTCAAAACACAGCTGGTTTGACAGAACCATGGAGAAACAAAATGCAGAGCAACTAAAATCCAAATGCACACAACAACAAACAATTTTCCTTTTTTCCTCTATCCTCTTTCCAAGGCGAGCTGGTCATTAAGACCAAGATAATTAATGCATTGATTGCACTGCCTTTCCTCATTCCTCACACCACTGCCGACTTGGGTTGGTGAGTTTCCAAATTTCAAATTTGCATATAAATTTCATTTAGTTTCTAAGCTAGTTGGATGCCTCCAACTTTTCTTTGTTCCCGCTAAACTTGGCGCTTTACATGTAAGGGCTTCATTTACTGTCCCATTAAATTTCCTACCTTCCCCCCTTATTCTTTCCATCCACATGGGTCTATGCGTCCCCTTCCTTAGGTTAGGATTAGTCTAGGATTTTAATAGTCCATATCTAGGTCATTCACCTAGTTCATAGGTTAATGGAATTTATATCCATTTTCTCCCTTATGAAATCTAAAATCCATATAGGATAGTAGTTAGGGTATAAGATAAAACTTAGGGGTAGGTTAGAGTTTAATCCCCTAATATTTAATTAACTAATTTCCATATCAAGTCTTTCCGCCTGATAGTCATATTCAACATTAAGCAGGACATTTCGTCCTAAGTTCCACATACCTGTGCCACTTGCATCCAGGCCCTGATCGTCTTACGCTATCTAGCGTTACAATGGTGTGTGGTTCGAGAATTGAACCTTTTTCATTGGCATCTACGTACCAGATATTCATACCTGAAATCAGGTGCTGCAGCATTTATATCAACCTTCAATCTTGTTTAAAAGTAAATCGACAAAGCGATCATAATAAGGCCACAGCATACCTTAGATCAATGGAATTGATTCAAGGCGTGCTTTCAATCAGCGAATAGAGTTCATCAAGCATACGACAAGTCTGTTGTCTCATTAGCAATCACACAAGCAATAATAACTTCTGTCCCAAGTATCAAGTTACAGCAAACAAGGGTCTAGATCAGCAACACATTCCTCTAAGATCAAAAGATGTGTCTTAACATATTTATCTTCATTTCTGTAATTACAACATCATGAAAGGTAATTACCATGATAACTTATAAAAATCAAGGCATTACACCACCCATGGACAAGGTGCTCTACAAACGATTCTAAATGCTTTCATTTGTGCTTGAGCCATGTATTGCACCATGTTTACCTCCATCTTTTGGATTTGTTCCAGCAGATCTACATTTTCTTCTTGACTGCCCTCACAACCAACATACCCTTGTGCTTGACATGCTTCATATCTAAACTGACTTTGGCACTGCTGCTCATATGGGTAGACATGCTGATTTTGAATTTGATCAAAATGCTGATTTGGAGGATTTGTAAAACATGTTGGAGGTGTGATATACTACTATTGTAAATGTGAATTCCATGATGGAAATGAAGTCATGATTTCACAACTTCATGGAATGGAAAAGAATGAAAATGATGGAAAGAAGAATGGATGGAAATGAATGGAAAACAGGTCTGCAACTTAGAGAATGAGTTGTTTACCAGATGGAGTCGCCAGATGTGCTTTTGAAAGTGCCTCCAAAATGCTAAATATTTAACAAGAACACACCAACCTATCAAAGATAAAGTTGAAGACCTTTAAGGTCCCATCGGGCGTGCCAAAACTTTTGCAAATCAGCAGCACCCCTGGATGTTGATCAGATTTCAAGTTTGATATTTTAGACATCCAGTGTGATTGCACAACATTTAATCCTCTCCCCAAGTGTGGGACTTTCAAAATGGAAGAGGAATCTCCAGATTAGAGGTTGGTTCCTCAACTCCTCTGATTAGCTAATTCACTTGTACAATTGCATAGGTTTAAACTCCTAAATCTACTCTAAATTCCAAAGGGACAAGGATAGAAAATGCAAAAAAGAAAGAACTAATGCTAATAGGTGATGCACCAAAGGAGATGTAGACACCTGAAGCTACATGAAATAAACAATCCACAAGGAAACACAGCACAAAACATGCACAAATTCTCAAAATGTAATGAAAGATCAAGAAAGCAATGACAGATATATGAAAGGATTGAGGGATTTTAATCATAGAACATATATCAACATCTCAGATCCAATACAGTACATTACAGTGATCCAGAGGTAAGAAAAGGTGCTGCATTACATGGAAAGGTAAACTTTCTTCACAAATTCTGCCAAGGAGGAAGAAAAAGGAAGTTGCAGAGCTGAAAAAGTGTCTCCTTTTTGCAAAATGAACTCATTCTGGCTTTTACAGTGCAAACCACGACCCCAGGAGAGAGAAACGCGGGAAAACGTGCAAGGGGTTCAACCATTGACCAAAATGCCATAAAAATAGCATGGGTGACCTGACAGACCCATTCCCTGACATTTTTAACCATGCTGGGAGAGAATGCGAGCCATTCTTCATTAAAAACGGTGGTTGAACCGTCATTTCTATCCATGACCACGTGCCAGAGGTGTTTCTTGATTTTTTTCTCCAAACTCCACCAAATGAAAAAATGAACCTAGAATATTGTAGAGAATTTTACCAGCTTTCCATTGATATAAAGAACGTGAAAAACTGAGTTCTGGATCAAAAGATATGGTGATTTGAAGTTTTAGGGCGAAATAGGGCCAAATCGGGTTGGCGGGCAAAAATTCTAATTTTTAGCACCTTTTTGGTCATTTGGAAAATTTTCCAAAATTTCCCCGCGCTCCACCACTCTAGGTGCCACGTGGCGGCATCTCATTGGCCGCGGGCCTTTCAGGGGAAAATTTTTCCAAAAAATCTCCGCCAAGCCATAACTTCAAAAATACATGAAGGAGGAAAATTTTACCTTTCTGGAAAGCTGAGAAAGAGCTCTATCCAATGGTGCCACTTCCAGAAGGTTTTGAGTGCCTGAAAGCAAAATTTTGTGACTGAGGCACAAAAGAGGGGAAAATAAGAGGAGTTAGCCACAAAATGAGCAGGGGGCACATTTTGGATAACAGTACCCACAGGACACACACGCACGCACATGCACACGCACAGGAACGCGCACATGCATGCACACGCACATTCACATGCAAACGCACAAGCATTCGCACACGCACATGCACACGCACATACATACACACGCACACACACATGCACACAAACTCGCACGCACACACGCACATGCACACGCATATGCACATGTAAACGCACATGCACACACACACACGCTCACAAACGCACACACGCACAAGCACACGCACACGCACACGCACACACGCCTATGCGCATGCTCACTCAAACGCGCATGCACGCACATGCACACGAACATGCACACATGCACGCATATGCAGTTGCACATGTACACACACACACATGCACACACACACACGCTCACAAACGCACACATGCACAAGCACACGCACACGCACACGCACACACGCCTATGCGCACGCTCACTCAAACGCGCATGCACGCACATGCACACGAACATGCACACATGCACGCATATGCAGTTGCACATGTACACACACACACATGCACACACACGCACATGCACATGCACATGAACACGCACACACACGCACACCGATGAACAAGCAAATGCACACGCACACACTCTCATGCACACGTGCACATGCGCCTGCATATGCACACGCACACGCACACACACACACACACGAACACACACAAACATGCACAAGCACATCCACACGCACACACAAAGACATGCACACGCACAAGCACACGCACACGCACACACACTCGCACGCACACATAGATGCACATGCACATGGACACACATGCACACGTACATGCACAAGCACACACACACGCACAAGCACATTCACACGCACTTGCATGTACACACACACGCACACGTACACACACAAGCACACGAGTACCCACAGGCACACACACGCACACACATGCACATGCACACGAATGCACATATGCACACACACACACACATTCACATACAAACGCACAAGCACTCGCACATGCACATGCACACGCACACACATACACATGCACATGCACACGCACACAAACTCACACGCACACGCTCACATGCACACGCATACGCACACGTAAACACACATACACACGCACACGCTCACAAATGCACACACGCACACAAATGCACACACGCACAAGCACACGCACACGCACACACACACGCACAAGCACACACACACGCGCACACAAAGACACGCACACGCACAAGCACACATACACGCACACACACTCGCATGCACACGTAGATGCACATGCACACGTACATGCACAAGCACACACACACGCATAAGCACATTCACACGCACTTGCATGTACACGCACATGCACATGCACACGTACAAACATAAGCACATGAGTACCCACAGGCACACGCACGCACATGCACACACACACGAATGCGCATATGCATGCACACGCACATTCACATGCAAACACACAAGCACTCGCACACACACATGCACAAGCACTCGCACACGCACATGCACACGCACACGCACATGCACAGGCACACACACACACACATACACAGGCACACTCACACGCACACAAACTCGCACGCACACGCGCACATGCACACGCATACACACACGTAAACACACATGCACACACACATGCTCACAAACACACACACGCACAAGCACACGCACACGCACACACATGCTCACAGACACACACACGCACAAGCACATGCAAATGCGCACACGCACGCAAAGACACGCACACACACAAGCACACCCACATGCACACACGCCTATGTGCATGCTCACTCAGACGCGCATGCATGCTCATGCACACGAACACACACACATGCACGCATAAGCATGTGCACATGTACACACACACACATACACACACATGCACATGCACACGCACATGAACATGCACACACACACACACACTCTCATGCACATGCGCACATTTACCCACATATGTACCCTCACAAGCACACGCACAAGATCATGCACACGCACACGCACACGCACAAGCACACACACACACACACGCACACACGCACACGCACGCACACACACACACACAAGCACACACACACACACGTGCATGTAAAGACATGAACACGCACAAGCACACGCAC
>CM034147.1:473339912-473364912 GCA_019776745.2 Taxus chinensis | reverse complement strand
CGCAAATGCAAATGCACATGCACACGAACACACACATGCACTCACACTCGCACATACACGCGCACACACGCGCACATACACACACATCCACACACACACGCACACACATGCACACACACGCCTACACCCATGCTCACTCATATGATCATGCATGCACATGCACATGAACACGCACCATTGTACGCATATGCACTTGCACATGTACATGCACGCACGCACACACACTGTAACATCCCCATTTTAAGAAACCAGAACAAGGGAAATTTTTTTTTTTAATATACAACGTTTCCTGTTATGAATTATATAATTCAAACACACATTCAAGTTTTAATAATTGTTCTCTGTCCAAATAATGCAGTTTGGATCACACAATTTCCCTTTAAAACTAATGTTCTCTGTTCACATATTTGTAATATGGAACACACATTCAGTGTCATTCAATCATATAACAGATTCCATATGCTGCTGTAAATGACTCGAAGAACTACCGATCTCCCATTACATGGCTCGGAGTTTCAGCGATCTCTCATTTCATGACTCGAAAACTTACCGATCCTTCATGTTATTTCATGCATAGTATAATGTATATACAAGGTTCTCTTACCGTTTCCAGTTATCGAAGTGATCCATTTAAGAAGCCTATCTGAATATCTGTTACTGATATTCATCTGACATCCTGCATCTTAAATTAGGTGATTAGGACAATGCAACCAGCACTTGCGATACTTTGGCCAAATATTTTCACATGCTTTGCATGATCATATTCCAGGATGTGATACACACCAATGGAATACGTCCTTCACCTCACTTCGTCTGTTATCTAGAATGGTCTTTCCTGGTCCCTACCAGTCCTTCCAATTTAGGGTCAAACTCTAACTCCAACTAGCAATATGAATGAGTATAGGAAGTTACTCATGGTAACTAAAGATACGCAGACATACGGTGTCGTCCCTAGATGACTCCATGTGTCTAGTTATCTTTAGTCCTCCGGAGTCACTCCATATACATGATCACATTCCTATACTCAGCCAAGAAATTAGTATCCAGCTTATGTAATCTTGATGGTTTAATTCAGGAGGGCATTGTAATATGTCAGCTATAACATTGTGTCGTCATGAAGACCCCACCTTCATGAAGACACCGTGCTTTAGCTGGCATATGTCAATTTCCTACGGAATCCTCCCATCGAGAGTACACATCCAGCTCAAGTGATTTGGTTATGATCTTAATATATAAGATCAACTTTCAGCAGCCATGCTGATCCTTTATCCTCGTTCTTGTTACAGTTGTATGTAGCTAAGAGAGACTAAATCCGTCTTCTAGCTTACTATGCATCTTCTCCTTCGTACCGAAGGGTTGCATTTTCTCTACTTGGTTCTTTTCTTAATCCTTGGATTAAGCAGCCCATTACCGATAGACTTAATAAGTTTAACCTATTAAACTTAACCAAGTTTTCCACAACTGTAAACAAATTCAGAATTCCATCTTATTACACGTCATTTAAATGAGGTCTAATTCTTAATGAATATATTCATTTATTATCCTTAACCTTACATAGTTAAGGTCTGTTAACCATGGATATGTTTTTCCCATATCCTTACTTTCTGAATTTAACATTCGAGGCTATTAACGGAGTCCGAATATGAGGTTCGGCTGCTCCTAAGTTATTTGATATTCCTTAGCTTTCAAGCTAATCCCGAATACCATCAGTTATGAGATCATGTTCTTCCTAATCCTTTTTAATGTCAATTAAAAATTCATCTTAACCCAAGTATGAACTAATTGCACATTTCAACGTAAAATTTGTATTTAGGTAAGGATAGATGTCATTTCCTTTTAAATCCATTCATGAACAATTGAATAATTCCAAATCAAGGAATAATATTATATTCCCAACTTAATCAACAATATCAAACTGATACAGTCATTAAAATATCACACTTGTATTTGTATTCATCCATCCATTTCATAATTTATACATTTGTCAGTCCAAATGACTGGACTTTGTTTATATTAAACAACATTACAACTCATAAGATAGAAGAATGTAATTTCTTCTTTTCTCAATTCCTCGTAGAGGAATAATAACTATCAAATACAATCCATCTTCAGACAATCAAAAGAAGTATCAGAAAACAACCATGTCTTTGTTTTACTCAAGTTCCATTTGTAAAATTAGTTGCACGGGTCAGTTCATTGAACCGAGCATATTAAGCACTTGTCATTAAAATGAGGTGCTTTTAATTAACTGTCTCAATAAAAGAACCCTACTTTTATGAAACGATAATATGAACATCAATCCAGAATTAAGTATCAAAAAGAATGAAGAGCATAAAAACTGAAACATCTAATTACCATTCCAATCAGTCAAAGGATTACTGTCCTTTTTCCTAAATAATCATTACAAAAATTAATTTCCTTCAACAATTCTGGATTACAACATCTGTAAGAACTAGGATTACATGTATGTATATTGCTATTATAACTTAACTGCTATCAATTCCATTCCCTTACATTAGTTATAATTTCAAAGGATAAATTTGACCAAAAATATAAATCAAATTACTTTCCTTTCAGTTCATGCAACTCATTTGATTTCAAGCATTCAAGTACATATGAGAAAGTAAACAACAGTAAAATATAGATGCTTAAACCCAAGCAATACAAAATTCGTTCCTTAACGATTACAGATTTCCAACTGTATGAGAGAAGAAATGATCATTATTCCAATTTATCCATCCACACTCCTATTCCTTTCCTCATGACTGTACTGAAAATTTAATCCAAATGAGACACCAATCAAGATAACAGTTCAGAGTGAAACTTACGAAATCCATTCAGAATTCACTTTCCAATAGCAAGGAATAATTCCATTCATATTCTACTTTTTGTGAAAACAAGGAAGAATTTATCATCCATATCAATACTTCCTTTAAATCAGGCACATACGAATACCAAAAACAAGTTGGTATAACATCGTATCCATCATAGAACAAGCAATATAAAGATGCATCCTATGCTCTTACTGTACTAGAAGAATTCATACTTCATTCACTGTATTATAACCAAATGAACAGTTATACAGTTGCTTTATCAAATATTCACATGACTTTCTATACCTATGAACGCACATAGTTCATAAATAACAATTTGTACTTTGCTGTTACCTATAGCAAGTCCAATCCTGTATTGTACAGTAAAGCTCTATTGAGGATATTTCTAAAATTCAAATAGCAAGAAGAGAAAAATTCATCCCTGTAATTATTTCAATAAGAAAACACCCATTTTCTTCAACACAACAAGAATCACTCAAGTCATGTTCATTTTTAAGTGACAGTGCAAAATCAGAGATCACACAATTCATTTCATTCTTCCGTTTGTACAAAAAAAACAAACACAACACTCAGAAAACAATCTAAATGCCACTGTGACTTCCATCAAGCCGAACCTATAATGCTCAATGAAACCCAATTACCATTTCTTTCAAAATCTAAAACAGTAGAAAGAAGAAGAACTCGTTTCCTTATAATTTCAATAAATAAACAATCATTTTCTTCAAAATGTAATAAGAACACCAAAGTCGTGTTTTTTTATAATGAGAGCTCAGACCCATATTGACAATAGAACGATTGTTCAACAATGTCAACAAATTCACACAGCATGTACAGTTTTCATTCAAGATGCCATTTGCAAAGAAATACCCCATTCGAGTTCCTAATCAACAGACATTTCAACCTGAAATCCCATTCTTCTATTTCACAATGATGTGCAGAAATCAGAATACAATATTCATATATCAATACCTTTATTAATGAAAACCCGCATAGGGTATTAGATGCACAAGCAAGGTACAGTCAGAACAGTCTCAAACAACAAGCTAATTCCCATGTATTTCATTCATTTGCACAGCAAATACTAAGCCATGATCATTTTCACGACAACAGTTCAAACTGGAAGATCAAACCGCATCCATAAAACACAATAAAATCAACTTTCCATCACAGCAAGGAGAAAACATAGTTCATTTATAATTTCAGTAAGAAGAACAATTACTTTCTTCAACTCCCACGAATACCTAAGTCGTATTCATCCATCCATTTTTACAAAAGAAAAAGCACAGCACTCAGAAATATTACTATCACTTCCATCAAACCTAACCCATGATGCTCAATAAAACCCAATTACCATTTCTTTCAAAATCTAAAACAGTAGAAAGAAGAGGAAATCATTTCCTTAATAATTTCAGTAAGGAAACAATGTCAAAACAAATTCGCACATTATGCACAATTTCATTCAATATACCATATGCAAATAATTACCCAAGTCGCATACAGCAAAGAAAATGACTCAACCCAAAGTCTCTTCTACATGACAGCAAAATCGAATAAACCAAAACCCCCTCATCAGAAGAGCAGGGTTGTTTTAATGAGACGTTTAAGCAAAGCAAGTAGTTTAAAGAGAAGGGCTTAACATGCCTGTAAACTTCCTTGAAGCTCGAAGAAACCTGCACCTACATGAGTTATTTCCTTCCATGGCGACAGTAGCAGAGCTTCCCAAACAATTACCTTCCGCTACAGGCTCAAAAATAGACTTATATTTTCCAAAGAAACAGAGATAACAATCAAACACAGCGGGTTCGATAGAACCGTGAAAAACCAAATGCAAAGCAACTTCTAAAAACCCTAAAGAACACAATGACCAACAAAATTTCCTCCATACTCTTTCCAAGGAAGGTTGGTCGCGAAGACCAAGAAAATTAAATGCATTGAAGGATCTTCCTTTTCCTTTTTCCTCATGCCACCGCTGACTCGGGTTGGCGAATTGCCAAATTCAAATTTTACATGAAAACCAAGTTTGGCCTCATGACTAATTAAATGCCTCTAACTTTTCCCTGTTCCCGCCAAACTTGCCGCTGTCCACACAAGGACCACATTCATTGCCCTATTAAATTTCCCACCATTTTCCCTTATTCTTTCCGTCCACATGGGTTTCTGTGTGTCCCCTTCCTTAGGTTAGGATTAGTTTAGGATTTATAATAGTGTCCAAATCTAGGTCATTCGCCTAGTTCCTAGGTTAATAGGATTTAGATCTATTTTCACCCTTGTAAAATTTAAAAAAATCCACATAGGATAATAGTTAGGGTATAAGGTAGAACTTAGGGGTAGATTAGGGTCTAATCCCCTCTCACTTAATTAATCAATTTCCAATCAAGTCCTTCCGACTGACATCCAAATTCAGCACTATGCAGGACGTTTCATCCTACGTTCCACATACCTGAGCCACCCGCATCCAGGCCTTTATCGCCTTACAGGGTCTAGCGTTACAACAGCGTATGGTTCGAGAATCAAACCTTTTTCATTGGCATCTACGTGTCAGCTATTCATACCTAAAATCAGGTGCTGCAACATTTATATCAACCTTCAGTCTGGTTTAAAAGTAAATCAACAAAGCGGTTACAAGAAGATCACAACATACCTTGGATCAATGGAATTGATTCAAGGTGTGCTGTCAATCAGCAAATAGATTTCATCAAACATACGACAGATCTGTTGTCACATTAGCAACATACAAGCAATAATAATTGTTGTCCCAAGTAAACAAATTATAGTATACAAGAGTCCAGATTAGCAACACATTCCTTTAAGATCAAAATATATCTTAACATGTTTGCCTTTATTTCAGCAATTACAACATTATGAAAAATAATCACCATGATAACTTACAAAAATCAAGGTGTTACATTCCTCCCTTCTTAAAGAATCATCGTCCCGATGATCAAATTAACCAATTCAAGGAGTTTCTAGGACAAAGTTCAGTTATTGTCCTTCCATTCATAAGTTCATACCAAAAACAGATTCACTCTTAGAAACAATGTTTTAAGATAACTGTAAAATAGACTAATAATTGTCTAAATTTGGTAGAATTATCAGTTTTTCAAATTTCAAATTCGATCAAACAAGTATGGAAAAGCATATCTCATTTCTTCGAGATTTTCCCAAGTTGCACTTTCTTCGCTAAACTAGTCCCATTGGACCTTACATTGATTCACTTCGCGATTTCTGAAGTACAACTGGTGAGTTCCCAGCACTCGAATGGGCTTAACCATGATTATTCCTGGGTCTTGGACCTACAAGGAATTCCAATTCAGCACATGTGATAAATCTGTTACGTATTTCTTAAGCAAAGAAATATGAAAAACATCATGCATTTGAGATAAAGCAGGAGGTAATGCTAGACGATAAGCTACAGGGTTGATTATTTCAAAAAAATTCAAAAGGTCCCACGTATCATGGCGACAACTTGGCAGCCTTGCCAAAAGTTATTGAGCTCCTTTTCGGTTTCACCCGAAGAAAGACCTTCTCTCCCAGTTTATAATTCCTATCAACCCGCTTTAAGTCTGCATAACTCTTTTGCCTTTTGGCAACCTCCTTTAGATGTTCCCGAATCATTTTGATTTGCTGTTCCATTTCTGTAAGGATTTCTGGCCCAATTACCTCTCTGTCTTCTACGTTGTCCTAGCTGATAGGGGTTCTGCATTTTCTTCCATACAATGCTTCAAAGGGTGCCATTTTTAAAGAGGAATGGTATGTATTATTATAGGCAAATTCAACCAGCGGAAGGTATTCCTCCCATTTATACTGCTGGTCCATGTAATACATCCTTAACATGTCCTCTAAAACTTGATTGACTCTCTCAGTCTCTCCATCCGTCTCCAGATGATATGCAGAGCTGAAGTTTAATTTAGTTCCTAAGGCCGCATTAAGCATTTTTCAAAACCTTGATGTCATTCTCGGATCTCTGTCTGATATGATTAATTCGGGTATTCCATGCAATCTAAAAATTTCATGTACAAATGTTCTTGCTAACACTGGTGCATCATCTTTCAAATTACCAGCAATGAAGTGTGCCACTTTGGTCAATTTGTCGACGACAACTAGGATAATATTATGCTTATTTCTTGACATAGGCAATCCTTGAATGAAATCCATCGTTATCACTTGCCATTTGTACTGAGGAATGCTGTGGGGATATAATAATCTAGCGGGATGCATATGTTCCACCTTAACACACTGACATTCTAAGCAGTGTGTTACAAATTCCACCACATCCTTTTTCATCCCCTTCAAGAAGTATTGCTGCTTCAGATCAGCAAGCATTTTCGTAATGCCAGGGTGTCCAGAAAAAGGTGAATTATGAAATTCAGTTAACAATTTCCTTCTTAAGTCATTTACCAAAGGTATATATACCCTTTTTTCGAACCTCAGAATTCCTTCATTGTCGAAACGAAATCCTTTATACCTGACATCCCTTGGATCTGCAGCAAGTGTTGTTTTGACTTGTTAGAAATAAGGATCTAATTCCAAGGCATCTTTCACCTCATCCTTAAACTGAGTTCTTAATGTTATAAGAGCAGAGATATGCTTCCTTCGACTCAAAGCATCTGCCACTCTATTTTCCTTGCCTTTGATGTAGTTTATATCAAACTCATACTGAGACAGAAATTCTAACCATCTTCGTTGCCTTGCATTCAGATTTGGCTGAGTAAAAATATACTTCAACCCCAAATGGTCTTTTTTTAACTCAAAAGGTTTGCCTAAAAGGTAATGCCTCCACATTTGAAGTGCATGAACAATGGCAGCGAGCTCTAGGTCGTGTGGAGCATAATTTTGTTCATGTAACTTAAGATTTCTACTTTCATAAGCTATGACATGGTCATTCTGTAATAGAATACCTCCAAGGCCTTCTCCCGATGCATCCGTTACAACCATAAAATTTCTATTTGGATCTAATACAGTTAAAATAGGTGCTGTAGTTAACTATTCCTTTAAATTTTTAAAGCCAGATTCACATTTGTCAATCCAGACAAATTTCTTATCCCTCTTTTGGAGTGAAGTGATTGGGGCAGCAATTTTCAAAAAATCCTTAACAAACTTTCTATAATATCCTTCCAAGCCCATGAAGCTTCTTACTTCATGCACATTCTTAGGTGAAGGCCACTTGGTTATAGTTGTGATCTTTGAAGGGTCTACAGCTATTCCGTTCTTGCTTATAACGTGTCCCAAATAATGCACCTTTGCATCATAAAAGGAACATTTAGACAGTTTACCATACAACTTCCTCTTTCTAAAAACTTCGAGCACTATCCTTAGATGTTCTTGGTGCTCTTCGACATTTTTAGAGTATATAAGAATGTCGTCTAAGAATAAAAGCACAAACTTGTCTAAGTATTCTTGAAAAATATTATTCATCAGATTCATGAAGGCGGCAGGTGCATTGGTCAACCCAAAAGCTAACACCATGAATTCATAATGCCCATACCTTGTTCTAAAAGATGTTTTATGAATATATTCTTCCTTTATTCTCAGCTGATGATACCCAGATCGAAGATCTATTTTTGAATAGACTGATGCTCCTCGCATCTGATCGAATAGATCATCAATCCTAGGAAGTGGGTATCAATTTTTAATAGTTTCCTTGTTCAGCATTCTGTAATCAATGCACAGCGTCAATGTGCCATCCTTTTTCTTTACAAAACTTACCAGCGCTCCCCATGGTGAGACGCTCGATCTTATCATCCCCTTAGTCAAAAGTTCCTGTAATTGAGCCTTTAGCTCTACCAACTCGAGGGTGGTCATTCTGTAAGGTGCCTTAGATATGGGATCAGTTCCTGGTTTGAATTCTATTGTAAATTCAAACTCTCATTTAGGTGGAAGACCTGGTAATTCCTCAGGAAACACATCACTGAAACCCCTTAACAATGGATATCTTTCCATGAAATCATTATCTTCCTCAGCATTTTCTGTCATTTTTACTACATACAAGGTGCAGCCTCTATTTTTCACCCTTTTTAGTTGCATAGCTGTCAGTTTCCTAACTACAACTTCACGTTCTACACCTTGAATGACTGCTGCTTTCTGCAGGTCATCAAAACAACAAATTTATTTTTCATAACAGTTGACTTTTGCCTTATGTTCTGCCAACCAGTTAACTCCAATAATGATATCATATGATCCTAAAGGAGTGACATACAGGTCAACTTCGGTGGAGAAACTGGGCAAATCAAGAATTGCCCCAAAAAGGCACATTTCAACTGTATGGACAACATTATTCCCGTAATGCATTGTCCATGTCTTATCCATTTGTTCACCCCTTGTTTTTAATTTCATTGCAAGTTTAGTAGAAATAAAGCATTCAGTAGCTCCAGTATCAAAAAGTATGACTACAGGTGTACCGAATAACTTACCCAGAACTTCTATAGGCATAACTTACTTTTCAGGATTGTTTGTTAGCCACTGCAGCATGTATCCTATGCTGCTGATTGCGATCATCCTTCTTCAGAGGAAAGTGATTCGCGTAGTGGTCCTTTCCACAGTTGAAGCATCCTCCAAATGGCCCTTTTCTAGGCTCAAATTTGTTACCAGCTTTGAAGTTATCATTCTGGCTTCCATAGGACTTTTGTCCATTGCCACTAACTTTTGCGAAGCTGTTCCGCACACTATTTACAGGTTGTTCATTACAAATTT
This sequence comes from Taxus chinensis, assembly GCA_019776745.2. Taxonomy (NCBI): domain Eukaryota; kingdom Viridiplantae; phylum Streptophyta; class Pinopsida; order Cupressales; family Taxaceae; genus Taxus; species Taxus chinensis. The sequence goes on along the minus strand of CM034147.1, from coordinate 473,355,388 downwards.
CTTGTTGTTATCCACAACAAAAAAAATTTTCACACCAAACCTTTTCCAGGGCCCCCTTTTAGGTGCGAGAGATGAAGAAGAATTGGGAATCTTCTTCCTTATCTCTTCCCTATGAGCAGAAATTGCTCTCAATTTCTGTTCCTGTCTAATTGCCTTTTCGACAACTCCTTCCATGGTGGTTGGGCCGTGGACATCCACTTCGCCACCAATGATGGGATTCAGTCCCATTATGAACTTCCGTATTCTGAACTTCTCGTCAGCTTGGTATTGCGGCACATGCTTAAGGAGTTTGGTAAACCCTTCCCAGTATTCTGTCACCGTCAGCCTTCCTTGCGACCAGTTCTTAAATTCAGTCATTTTCCTATCAAAATAGAGTTGAGGCAGCCATCGTTGCCTAAAGTAACCCTTAAATTGATCCCAAGTTATGTCTGATTCGACAATATTCAACTCAACCTTACGGTTGTCCCACCATGATGATGCTTCATGAGAAAGTTGATATGCTCCCCATATCACTTTGGTCTCTTCGGAGAAGTTTCTTATTGCAAAGTATTTCTCCATTTCATTGAGCCAATTCTCAGCTCCGTCCCCAAGGGTTGTTCCATCAAACTTTGGAGGACTTATTCTCTTTATGTCATTTGTAAGTTCAGCTGCTAATCTTTCCCTTTTATTTTCAGGATGATTAGGAGCATTCACATTACTATTATCAACACCCAGATTCCCTCCATTGGTGTTGTCCACAGGAGGTGGCTGATCATTTATATCAGCGTCTTCTTCCTCCTCTTCATTTCCCATTGACTGCTGTTCTAAAACAGTTAAACAGTATCTCGTATCTAGTAGGGCAACAAGGATTTCATCCAACTTTTATGCAGTAGCTGCTTCTCCACCCAGTAATGGGTTGCTCACAGCATTCCCTCTTGTTCTGACCATTTTCTGTTCAATAAGAAAATGTAAACCTTATTAATATTGTGGACTCATTAGGTCCAAGAGCTGCAACCTTCAGCTCTGATACCAAGATGTAACATCCCCATTTTAAGAAACCAGAACAAGGGAATTTAGTTATTTTATTTTATTTTATATACAACGTTCCCTGTTATGAATTATATAATTCAAACACACATTCAAGTTTTAATAATTGTTCTCTATCCAAATAATGTAGTTTGGATCACACAATTTCCCTTTAAAACTAATGTTCTCTGTTCGCATATTTGTAATATGGAACACACATTCAATGCCATTCAATCATGTAACAGATTCCATATAATGCTGTAAATGACTCGAAGAACTACCAATCTTCCATTACATGGCTCGAATTTTCAGCGATCTCTCATTTCATGACTCGGCAACTTACCAATCCTTCATGTTATTTCATGCATAGTATAATGTACATACAAGGTTCTCTTACCGTCTCCGGTTATCGAAGTGATCCATTTAAGAATCCTATCTGAATATCTATTACTGATATTCATCTGACATCTTGCATCTTAAATTAGGTGATTAGGACAACGCAACCAACACTTGCGATACTTTGGCCAAATATTTTCACATGCTTTGCATGATCATATTCCAGGATGTGATACACACCAATGGAATACGTCCTTCACCTCACTTCGTCTGTTATCTAGAATGGTCTTTCCTGGTCCCTACCAGTCCTTCCAATTCATGGTCAAACTCTAACTCCAACTAGCAATATGAATAACTATAGGAAGTTACTCATGGTAACTAAAGATACGCAGACATACAGTGTCGTCCCTAGACAACTCCATGTGTCTAGTTATCTTTAGTCCTCCGGAGTCACTCCGTATACGTGATCACATTCCTATACTCAGCCAAGAACTTAGTATCCAGCTTATGTAATCTTGATGGTTTAATTCAGGAGGGCATTGTAATATGTCAGCTATAACATTGTGTCATCATGAAGACCCCGCCTTCATGAAGACACCATGTTGTAGCTGGCGTATGTCAATGTCCTACGGAATCCTCCCATCGAGAGTACACATCCAGCTCAAGTGATTTGGTTATGATCTTAATATATAAGATCAACTTTCAGCAGCCATGTTGATCCTTTATCCTTGTTCTTGTTACAGTTGTATGTAGCTAAGAGAGACTAAATCCATCTTCTAGCTTACTATGCATCTTCTCCTTCGTATCGAAGGGTTGCATTTTCTCTACTTGGTTCTTTTCTTAATCCTTGGATTAAGCAGCCCATTACCGATAGACTTAATAAGTTTAACCTATTAAACTTAACCAAGTTTTCCACAACTGTAAACAAATTCAGAATTCCATCTTATTAGACGTCATTTAAACGAGGTCTAATTCTTAATGAATATATTCATTTATTCTCCTTAACCTTACATAGTTAAGGTCTGTTAACCATGGATCTGTTTTTCCCATATCCTTACTTTCTGAATTTAACATTCAAGGCTATTAACAGAGTCCGAATACGAGGTTCGGCTACTCCTAAGTTATTTGATATTCCTTAGCTTTCAAGCTAATCCTGAATACCATCAGTTACGAGATCATGTTCTTCCTAATCCTTTTTAATGTCAATTAAAAATTCATCTTAACCCAAGTATGAACTAATTGCACATTTCAACGTAAAAGTTGTATTTAGGTAAGGATAGATGTCATTTCCTTTTAAATCCATTCATGAACAATTGAATAATTCCAAATAAAGGAATAATATTATATTCCCAACTTAATCAACAATATCAAACTGATACAGTCATTAAAATATCACACTTGTATTTGTATTCATCCATCCATTTCATAATTTATACATTTTCCAGTCCAAATGACTGGACTTTGTTTATATTAAACAACATTACAACTCATAAGATAGAAGAACGTAATTTCTTCTTTTCTCAATTCCTCGTAGAGGAATAATAACTATCAAATACAATCCATCTTCAGACAATCAAAAGAAGTATCAGAAAACAACCATGTCTTCATTTTAATCAACTTCCATCTACAAAATAACTTGCACGGGCCAGTTCGTTGAACTGAGCATATTAAGCACTTGTCATTAAAATGAGGTGCTTTTAATTAACTGTCTCAATAAAAGAACCCTGCTTTTATGAAACGATAATATGAACATCAATCCAGAATTAAGTATAAAAAAGAATGAACAGCATAACAACTGAAACATCTAATTACCATTCCAATCAGTCAAAGGATTACTGTCCTTTTTCCTAAATAATCATTACAAAAAGTAATTTCCTTCAACAATTATGGATTACAACATCTATAAGAACTAGGATTACAAGTATGTATACTGCTGTTATAACTTAACTGCTATCAATTCCATTCCCTTACATTAGTTATAATTTCAAAGGATAAATTTGACCGAAAATATAAATCAAATTACTTTCCTTTCAGTTCATGCAACTCATTTGATTTCAAGCAATCAAGTACAGATGAGAAAGTAAACAACAGTAAAATATAGATGCTTAAACCCAAGCAATACAAAATTCGTTCCTTAACGATTACAGATTTCCAACTATATGAGAGAAGAAATGATCATTATTCCAAGTTATCCATCCACACTCCTATTCCTTTCCTCATGACTGTACTGAAAATTTAATCCAAAAGAGACACCAATCAAGATAACAGTTCAGAGTGAAACTTACGAAATCCATTCAGAATTCACTTTCCAACAGCAAGGAATAATTCCATTCATATTCTACTTTTTATGAAAACAAGGAAGAATTTATCATCCATATCAATACTTCCTTTAAATCAGGCACATACGAATACCAAAAAACAAGTTGGTATAACATCGTATCCATCATAGAACAAGAAATATAAAGATGCATCCTATGCTCTTACTGTACTAGAAGAATTCATACTTCATTCACTGTATTATAACCAAATGAACAGTTATACAGTCGCTTTATCAAATATTCACACGACTTTCTATACCTATGAATGCACACAGTTCATAAATAACAATTTGCACTTTGCTATTACCTACAGCAAGTCCAATCCCGTATTGTACAGTAAAGCTCTATTGAGGATATTTCCAGAATTCAAACAACAAGAAGAGAAAAATTCATCCCTGTAATTATTTCAATAAGAAAACACCCATTTTCTTCAACACAACAAGAATCACTCAAGTCGAGTTCGTTTTTGAGTGACAGTGCAAAATCAGAGATCACACGAATCATTTCATTCTTCCGTTTGTACAAAAAAAACAAACACAACACTCAGAAAACAATCTAAATGCCACTGTCACTTCCATCAAGCCGAACCTATAATGCTCAATGAAACCCAATTACCATTTCTTTCAAAATCTAAAACAACGCAATGAAGAAAAACTCATTTCCTTATAATTTCAGTAAAGAAACAATCATTTTCTTCAAAATGTAATAAGAATACCCAAGACGTGTTTTTTTTATAATGATAGCTCAGACCCATATTGACAATAGAACGATTGTTCAAAAATGTCAACAAATTCACACAACATGTACAGTTTTCATTCAATATGCCATTTGGAAAGAAATATCCCATTTGAGTTCCTTATCAACAGACATTTCAACCTGAAATCCCATTCTTCTATTTCACAATGATGTGTAGAAATTAGAATACAATATTCATATATCAATACCTTTATTAATGAAAACCCGCATAGGGTATTAGATGCACAAGCAAGGTACAATCAGAACAGTCTCAAATAACAAGCTAATTCCCATGTATTTCATTCATTTACACAGCAATACTAAGCCATGATCATTTTCACGACAACAGTTCGAACTAGAAGATCAAACCGCATCCATAAAACACAAATAAAATCAACTTTCCATCATAGCAAGGAGAAAACATAGTTCATTTATAATTTCAGTAAGAAGAACAATTACTTTCTTCAACTCCCACGAATACCTAAGTCATATTCATCCATCCATTTTTACAAAAGAAAAAGCATAGCACTCAGAAATATTACTATCACTTCCATCAAACCTAACCCATGATGCTCAATAAAACTCAATTACCATTTCATTCAAAATCTAAAACAACAGAAAGAAGAGGAACTCGTTTCCTTAATAATTTCAGTAAGGAAACAATGTCAAAACAAACTCGCACAGTATGCACAATTTCATTCAATATACCATATGCAAAGAATTACCCAAGTTGCATACATCAAAGAAAATGACTCAACCCAAAGTCTCTTCTACATGACAGCAAAATAGAATAAACCAAAACCCCCTCATCAGAAGAGCAGGGTTGTTTTAATGAGATGTTTACGCAAAGCAAGAAGTTTAAGGAGAAGGGCTTAACATGCCTGTAATCTTCCTTGAAGCTTGAAGAAACCTGCGCCTACAAGATTTATTTCCTTCCACGGCGACAGTAGCAGAGCTTCCCAAAAAATCACCTTCCGCTATAGGCTCAAAAATAGCCTTAGATCTTCCAAAGAAATAGAGATAACAATCAAACACAGCGGGTTCGACAGAACCGTGAAAAACCAAATGTAGAGAAACTTCCAAATACCTGAAAGAACACAATGACCAACAAAATTTCCTCCATACTCTTTCTAAGGCGGGCTGGTCGTGAAGACCAAGAAAATTAAATGCATTGAAGGCTCTTCCTTTTCCTTTTTCCTCACGCCACCGCCGACTCGGGTTGGCAAATTGCCAAATTCAAATTTTGCATGAAAACCAAGTTTGGTCTCATGACTAATTGAATGCCTCTAACTTTTCCCTGTTCCCGCCAAACTTGCCGCTGTCCACGCAAGGACCAAATTCATTGCCCTATAAAATTTCCCACCATTCTCCCTTATCCTTTCCATCCCCATGGGTCTATGCATCCCCTTCATTAGGTTAGGATTAGTTTAGGATTTATAATAGTGTCCAAATATAGGTCATTCGCCTAGTTCCTAGATTAATATGATTTAGATCTATTTTCACCATTGTAAAATTTAAAAAATCCACATAGGATAATAGTTAGGGTATAAGGTATAACTTAGGGGTAGATTAGGGTCTAATCCCCTTCTCACTTAATTAATCAATTTCCAATCAATTCCTTCCAACTGACATCCAAATTCAGCACTATGCAGGACGTTTCGTCCTACGTTCCACATACCTGAGCCCCCCGCATCCAGGCCTTTATCACCTTATGGGGTCTAGCATTACAAAAGTGTATGGTTCGAGAATCAAACCATTTTTGTTGGCATCTATGTGCCAGTTATTCATACCTAAAATCAGGTGCTGCAACATTTATATCAACCTTCAGTTTGGTTTAAAAGTAAATCGACAAAGTGATCACAAGAAGACCACAACATACCTTGGATCAATGGAATTGATTCAAGGTGTGTTGTCAATCAGCAAATAGAGTTTATCAAACATACGACAGATCTTTTGTCACATTAGCAACATACAAGCAATAATAACTGCTGTCCCAAATAAACAAATTACAGTATACAAGATTCCATATTAGCAACACATTCCTTTAAGATCAAAATATATCTTAACATGTTTTCCTTTATTTCAGTAGTTACAACATTATGAAAAATAATCACCATGATAACTTACAAAAATCAAGGCGTTACATTCCACCCTTCTTAAAGAATCATCCTCCCTATGATCAAATTAACCAATTCAAGGAGTTTCTAGGACAAAGTTCAGTTATTGTCCTTCCATTCATAAGTTCATACCAAAAACAGATTCACTCTTAAAAACAGTGTTTTAAGACAACTGTAAAATAGACCAATAATTGTCTAAATTTGGTAGAATTATCAGTTTTTCGAATTTCAAATTCGATCAAACAAGTATGGAAAAGCATATCTCATTTCTTTGAGATTTTCCCAAGTTGCACTTTCTTCCCTAAACTGGTCCCACTGGACCTTACATTGATTCACTTCACGATTTCTTAAGTACAACTGGCGAGTTCCCAGCACTCGAATGGGCTTAGCCACGATTATTCCTGGGTCTTGGACCTGCAAGGAATTCCAATTCAGCACATGTGATAAATCTGTTACATATTTCTTAAGCAAATAAATATGAAAAACATCATGCATTTGAGATAAAGCAGGAGGTAATGCTAGACGATAAGCTACAAGGTTGATTATTTCAATAATTTGAAAAGGTCCCATGTATCGTGGCAATAACTTGGCAGCCTTGCCAATAGTTATTGAGATGTTTTTCGGTTTCACCCGAAGAAAGACCTTCTCTCCCAATTTAAAATTCCTATCAACCCACTTTAAGTCTGCATAACTCTTTTTCCTATTAACAGCCTCCTTTAGATGTTCCCGAATCATTTTGATTTGCTGTTCCATTTCCGTAAGGATTTCTGGCCCAATTACCTCTCTGTCTTCTATGCTGTCCTAGCTGACAGGGGTTTTGCATTTTCTTTCATACAATGCTTCAAAGGGCACCATTTTTAAAGAGGAATGGTATTTATTATTATAGGCAAATTCAACCAGCAGAAGATATTCCTCCCATTTATACTGCTGGTCCATGCAATACATCCTTAACATGTCCTCTAAAACTTGATTAACTCTCTCAGTCTGTCCATCCGTCACCGGATGATATGCAGAGCTGAAGTTTAATTTAGTTCCCAAGGCCGCATTAAGCGTTTTCCAAATCCTTGATGTCATCCTCGGATCTCTGTCTGATATGATTAATTCAGGTATTCCATGTAATCTGAAAATTTCATGTACAAATCTTCTTGCTAACACTGGTGCATCATCTTTCAAATTACCAGTAATGAAGTGTGCCACTTTGGTCAATTTGTCGACGACAACCAGGATAATATCATGCTTATTTATTGACATAGGCAATCCTTGATCGAAATCCATCGTTATCACTTGCCATTTGTACTGAGGAATGCTGTGGGGATATAATAATCTAGCGGGATACATATGTTCCACCTTAACACGCTGACATTCTAAGCAGTGTGTTACAAATTCCACCACATCCTTTTTCATCTCCTTCCAGAAGTATTGCTGCTTCAAATCAGCAAGCATTTTCGTAATGCCAGGGTGTCCAGAAAAAGGTGAATTATGAAATTCAGTTAACAATTTCCTTCTTAAGTCATTTGCCAAAGGTATATATACCCTGTTTTCGAACCTCATAATTCCTTCATTGTCGAAACGAAATCCTTTATACCTAACGTCCCTTGGATCTGCAGCAAGTGTTGTTTTGACTTTCTGGAAATAAGGATCTGATTCCAAGGCATCTTTCACCTCATCCTTAAACTGAGTTCTTAACATTATAAGAGTAGAGATATGCTCCCTTCGACTCAGATCATCTGCCACTCTATTTTCCTTGCCTTTGATGTATCTTATATCAAAATCATACTGAGACAGAAATTCTAACCATCTTCGTTGCCTTACATTCAGATTTGGCTATGTAAAAAAATACTTCAACCCCAAATGGTCTGTTTTTAACTCAAAAGGTTTTCCTAAAAGGTAATGCCTCCACATTTGAAGTGCATGAACAATGGCAGCGAGCTCTAGGTCATGTGGAGCATAATTCTATTCATGTAACTTAAGCTTTCTGCTTTCATAAGCTATGACATGGTTATTCTGTAACAGAATACCTCCAAGGCCTTCTCCTGATGCATCTGTTACAACCATAAAATTTCCATTTGGGTCTGGTACAGTTAAATTAGGTGCTGTAGTTAACTGTTCCTTTAAATTTTTAAAGGCAGTTTCACATTTGTCCTTCTAGACAAATTTCTTATCCTTCTTTTGCAGTGAAGTGATTGGCGCAACAATTTTTGAAATGTCCTTAACGAACTTTCTATAATATCCTGCCAAGCCCATGAAGCTTCTCACTTTGTGCACGTTCTTAGGTGCAGGCCACTTGGTTATAGCTGTGATCTTTGAAGGGTCTACAGCTATTCCATTCTTTATTATAATGTGTCCCAAATAATGCACCTCTGCATCATAAAAGGAACATTTAGACAGTTTACCATACAACTTCCTCTTTCTTAAAACTTCCAGCACTATCCTTAGATGTTCTTGGTGCTCTTCGACATTTTTAGAGTATATAAGAATGTCATCTAAGAATACAAGCACAAACTTGTCTAAGTATTCTTGAAAAATATTGTTCATCAGATTCATGAAGGTGGCAGGTGCATTAGTTAACCCAAAAGGTGACACCATGAATTCATAATGCCCTTACCTTGTTCTAAAAGTTTTTTTATGAATATCTTCTTCCTTTATTCTTAGCTAATGATACCCAGATCGAAGATCTATTTTTGAATAGACTGATGCTCCTCGTATTTGATCGAACAGCTCATCAATCCTAGGAAGTGGGTATCGATTTTTAATAGTTTCCTTGTTCATCATTCTGTAATCAATGCACAGCCTCAATGTGCCATCCTTTTTCTTTACAAAAATTACCGGCGCTCCCCATGGTGAGACGCTCGGTCTTATCAGCCCCTTAGTCAAAAGTTCATGTAATTGAGCCTTTAGCTCTACCAACTCGAGGGTGGTCATTCTATAAGGTGCCTTAGATATGGGTTCAGTTCCTGGTTTGATTTCTATTACAAAGTCAAACTCTCGTTTGGGTGGAAAACTTGGTAATTCCTCAGGAAACACATCACTGAAACCCCTTAACAATGGATATCTTTCCATGAAATCATTATCTTCCTCAGCATTTTCTGTCATTTTTACTGCATACAAGGTGCAGCCTCTATTTTTAGCCCTTTTTAGTTGCATAGCTATCAGTTTCCTAACTGCAACTTCACGTTTTACACCTTGAATGACTGATGCTTTCTGCAGGTCATCAAAACAACAAATTTATTTTTCATAACAGTCGACTTTTGCCTTATGTTCTGCCAACCAGTTAACTCCAATAATGATATCATATGATCCTAAAGGAGTGACATACAGGTCAACTTCGGTGGAGAAACTCGGAAAATCAAGAATTTCCCTAAAAAGGCACATTTCAACTGTATGGACAATATTATTCCCAAAATGCACTGTCCATGTCTTATCCATTTGTTCAGCCATTCTTTTTAATTTCATTGCAAGTTTAGTAGAAATAAAGCATTCAGTAGCTCCAGTATCAAAAATTATGACTACAGGTGTACCGAATAACTTACCCGGAACTTCTATAGGCGTAACTTGCTTTTCAGCTTGTCTGTTAGCCACTGCAGCGTGTATCCTATGCTGTTGATTGTGATCATCCTTCTTCAGAGGAAAGTGATTCGCGTAGTGGTCCTTTCCATAGTTGAAGCATCCTCCAACTAGCCCTTTTCTAGGCTCAAATTTGTTACCAGCTTTGAATTTATCATTCTGGCTTCCATAGGACTTTTGTCCATTGCCACTAACTTTTACGAAGCTGTTCCGCACACTATTTATAGGTTTGTTCATTACAGATTTCTTGTTGTTATCCACAAATTTTTTTTTTTCACACCAAACCTTTTCCAGGGCCCCCTTTTAGGTGCGAGAGATGAAGAAGTATTGGGAATCTTCTTCCTTATCTCTTCCCTATGAGCAGAAATTGCTCTCAATTTTTGTTCCTGTCTAATTGCCTTTTCGACAACTCCTTCCATGGTGATTGGGCTGTGGACATCCACTTCGCCACCAATGATGGGATTCAGTCCCATTATAAACTTCCGTAATCTGAACTTCTCGTCAGCTTGGTACTGTGGCACATACTTAAGGAGTTTAGTAAACCCTTCCCAGTATTCTGTCACCGTCAGCCTTCCTTGCGACCAGTTCTGAAATTCAGTCATTTTCCTATCAAAATAGAGTTGAGGCAGCCATCGTTGCCTAAAGTAACCCTTAAATTGATCCCAAGTTATGTCTGATTCGACAATATTCAACTCAACCTTACGGTTGTCCCACCATGATGATGCTTCATGAGAAAGCTGATATGCTCCCCATATCACTTTGGTCTCTTCAGAGAAGTTTCTTATTGCAAAGTATTTCTCCATTTCACTGAGCCAATTCTCAGCTCCATCCCCAAGGGTTGTTCCATCAAACTTTGGAGGACTTATTCTCTTTATGTCATTTGTAAGTTCAGCTGCTAATCTTGCCCTTTTATTTTCAGGATGATTAGGAGCATTCACATTATTATTATCAACACCCAGATTCCCTCCATTGGTGTTGTCCACAGGAGGTGGCTGATCATTTATATCAGCATCTTCTTCCTCCTCTTCATTGCCCATTGACTGCTATTCCAAAACAGTCAAACGATCTCTCGTATCTAGTAGGGCAGCAAGGATTTCATCCAACTTTTGAGCAGTAGCTGCTTCTCCACCCAGTAACGGGTTGTTCGCAGCATTCCCTCTTGTTCTGACCATTTTCTGTTCAATAAGAAAATGTAAACATTATTAATATTGTGGACTCATTAGGTCCAAGAGTTGCAACCTTCAGCACTAATACCAAGATGTAACATCCCCATTTTAAGAAACCAGAACAAGGGAATTTAGTTATTTTATTTTATTTTATATACAACGTTCCCTGTTATGAATTATATAATTCAAACACACGTTCAAGTTTTAATAATTGTTCTCTGTCCAAATAATGTAGTTTGGATCACACAATTTCCCTTTAAAACTAATGTTCTCTGTTCACATATTTGTAATATGGAACACACATTCAGTGCCATTCAATCATATAACAGATTCCATATGCTACTGTAAATGACTCGAAGAACTACCGATCTCCCATTACATGGCTCGGAGTTTCAGCGATCTCTCATTTCATGACTCGGCAACTTACCGATCCTTCATGTTATTTCATGCATAGTATAATGTATATACAAGGTTCTCTTACCGTTTCCGGTTATCGAAGTGATCCATTTAAGAAGCCTATCTGAATATCTGTTACTGATATTCATCTGACATCCTGCATCTTAAATTAGGTGATTAGGACAACGCAACCAGCACTTGCGATACTTTGGCCAAAGATTTTCACATGCTTTGCATGATCATATTCCAGGATGTGATACACACCAATGGAATACGTCCTTCACCTCACTTCGTCTGTTATCTAGAATGGTCTTTCCTGGTCCCTACCAGTCCTTCCAATTTAGGGTCAAACTCTAACTCCAACTAGCAATATGAACGAGTATAGGAAGTTACTCATGGTAACTAAAGATACGCAGACATACGGTGTCGTCCCTAGACGACTCCGTGTGTCTAGTTATCTTTAGTCCTCCGGAGTCACTCCGTATACGTGATCACATTCCTATACTCAGCCAAGAACTTAGTATCCAGCTTATGTAATCTTGATGGTTTAATTCGGGAGGGCATTGTAATATGTCAGCTATAACATTGTGTCGTCATGAAGACCCCACCTTCATGAAGACACCGTGCTGTAGCTGGCGTATGTCAATGTCCTACGGAATCCTCCCATCGAGAGTACACATCCAGCTCAAGTGATTTGGTTATGATCTTAATATATAATATCAACTTTCAGCAGCCATGCTGATCCTTTATCCTCATTCTTGTTACAGTTGTATGTAGCTAAGAGAGACTAAATCCATCTTCTAGCTTACTATGCATCTTCTCCTTCATACCGAAGGGTTGCATTTTCTCTACTTGGTTCTTTTCTTAATCCTTGGATTAAGCAGCCCATTACCGATAGACTTAATAAGTTTAACCTATTAAACTTAACCAAGTTTTCCACAACTGTAAACAAATTCAGAATTCCATCTTATTAGACGTCATTTAAACGAGGTCTAATTCTTAATGAATATATTCATTTATTCTCCTTAACCTTACATAGTTAAGGTCTGTTAACCATGGATATGTTTTTCCCATATCCTTACTTTCTGAATTTAACATTCGAGGATATTAACTGAGTCTGAATACGAGGTTCGACTGCTCCTAAGTTATTTAATATTCCTTTGCTTTCAAGCTAATCCTGAATACCATCAGTTATGAGATCATGTTCTTCCTAATCCTTTTAAATGTCAATTAAAAATTCATCTTAACCCAAGTATGAACTAATTGCACATTTCAACGTAAAATTTGTATTTATGTAAGGATAGATGTCATTTCCTTTTAAATCCATTCATGAACAATTGAATAGATCCAAATCAAGGAATAATATTATATTCCCAACTTAATCAACAATATCAAACTGATACAGTCATTAAAATATCACACTTGTATTTGTATTCATCCATCCATTTCATAATTTATACATTTGCCAGTCCAAATGACTGGACTTTGTTTATATTAAACAACATTACAACTCATAAGATAGAAGAATGTAATTTCTTCTTTTCTCAATTCCTCGTAGAGGAATAATAACTATCAAATACAATCCATCTTCAGACAATCAAAAGAAGTATCAGAAAACAACCATGTCTTCGTTTTACTCAAGTTCCATCTGTAAAATTACTTGCACGGGTCAGTTCATTGAACTGAGCATATTAAGCACTTGTCATTAAAATGAGGTGCTTTTAATTAACTGTCTCAATAAAAGAACCCTGCTTTTATGAAACGATAATATGAACATCAATCCAGAATTAAGTATAAAAAAGAATGAACAGCATAACAACTGAAACATCTAATTACCATTCCAATCAGTCAAAGGATTACTGTCCTTTTTCCTAAATAATCATTACAAAAAGTAATTTCCTTCAACAAATCCATATTACAACATCTGTAAGAACTAGGATTACAAGTATGTATACTGTTGTTATAACTTAACTGCTATCAATTCCATTCCCTTACATTAGTTATAATTTCAAAGGATAAATTTGACCGAAAATATAAATCAAATTACTTTCCTTTCAGTTCATGCAACTCATTTGATTTCAAGCAATCAAGTACAGATGAGAAAGTAAACAGCAGTAAAATATAGATGCTTAAACCCAAGCAATACAAAATTCGTTCCTTAACGATTACAGATTTCCAACTGTATGAGAGAAGAAATGATCATTATTCCAAGTTATCCATCCACACTCCTATTCCTTTCCTCATGACTGTACTGAAAATTTAATCCAAACGAGACACCAATCAAGATAACAGTTCAGAGTGAAACTTACGAAATCCATTCAGAATTCACTTTCCAACAGCAAGGAATAATTCCATTCATATTCTACTTTTTATGAAAACAAGGAAGAATTTATCATCCATATCAATACTTCCTTTAAATCAGGCACATACGAATACCAAAAACAAGTTGGTATAACATCGTATCCATCATAGAACAAGCAATATAAAGATGCATCCTATGCTCTTACTGTACTAGAAGAATTCATACTTCATTCATTGTATTATAACCAAATGAACGGTTATACAGTCACTTTATCAAATATTCACACGACTTTCTATACCTATGAACGCACACAGTTCATAAATAACAATATGCACTTTGTTGTTACCTACAACAAGTCCAATCCCGTATTGTACAGTAAAGCTCTATTGAGGATATTTCCAGAATTCAAACAGCAAGAAGAGAAAAATTCATCCCTGTAATTATTTCAATAAGAAAACACCCATTTTCTTCAACACAACAAGAATCACTCAAGTCGAGTTCGTTTTTGAGTGACAGTGCAAAATCAGAGATCACACGAATCATTTCATTCTTCTGTTTGTACAAAAAAAACAAACATAGCACTCAGAAAACAATCTAAATGCCACTGTCACTTCCATCAAGCCGAACCTATAATGCTCAATGCAACCCAATTACCATTTCTTTCAAAATCTAAAACAACAGAAAGAAGAAGAACTCCTTTCCTTATAATTTCAGTAAAGAAACAATCATTTTCTTCAAAATGTAATAAGAACACCCAAGTCGTGTTTGTTTTATAATGACAGCTCAAACCCATATTGACAATAGAACGATTGTTCAACAATGTCAACAAATTCACACAACATGTACAGTTTTCATTCAATATGCCATTTGGAAAGAAATACCCCGTTCGAGTTCCTTATCAACAGACATTTCAACTTGAAATCCCATTATTCTATTTCACAATGATGTGCAGAACTCAGAATATAATATTCATATATCAATACCTTTATTAATGAAAACCCGCATAGGGTATTAGATGCACAAGCAAGGTCCAGTCAGAACAATCTCAAATAGTAAGCTAATTCCCATGTATTTCATTCATTTGCACAGCAATACTAAGCCATGATCATTTTCATGACAACTGTTCAAACTGGAAGATCAAACCGCATCCATAAAACACAATAAAATCAACTTTCCATCACAGCAAGGAGAAAACATAGTTCATTTATAATTTCAGTAAGAAGAACAATTACTTTCTTCAACTCCCACGAATACCTAAGTTGTATTCATCCATCCATTTTTACAAAAGAAAAAGCACAGCACTCAGAAATATTACTATCACTTCCATCAAACCTAACCCATGATGCTCAATAAAACTCAATTACCATTTCTTTCAAAATTTAAAATAGTAGAAAGAAGAGGAACTCATTTCCTTAATAATTTCAGTAAGGAAACAATGCCAAAACAAACTCGCATAGTATGCACAATTTCATTCAATATACCATATGCAAAGAATTACCTAAGTCGCATACAAAAAAGAAAACGACTCAACCCAAAG
>CM034147.1:473252412-473327412 GCA_019776745.2 Taxus chinensis | reverse complement strand
ATTTGTAATGTTTTTTTCTCTTCTACCAAGATGGATACTGAATC
Source organism: Taxus chinensis (assembly GCA_019776745.2). NCBI lineage: Eukaryota > Viridiplantae > Streptophyta > Pinopsida > Cupressales > Taxaceae > Taxus > Taxus chinensis. The sequence goes on along the minus strand of CM034147.1, from coordinate 473,327,368 downwards.
CTCTCTCTTGACCTGAATGTTTGCTTTCTCCTTTCTAAATTGATCATTGGGATTAAAAATGGACTCCAAAGTGATAAGTCCCTTGGACAGCTTGTTAGTTCTCAGTTGTACCACCTGGTCACCATACTGCTGTTCCAACTTTTCTTGATTCTTAGCTGAGAACTCAGCTTCTTCTTGCAAGAAATAGATGATTTCCTGGTCATTCTCAAACACTTGCCAACTGACATTGTTATTTGGCACTGAAGGCCTCACAATCACATGGATGTTTGGCTACACCTTGTCTTTTTGAATGCTTTCCACAATGTCAATGGCTGCCCCTACTGCTGCAAGCCTGTCAACAGCTTGATTCTCTTTCCTAGGAATGGATTTGATGCCAAAACCCTCAAAATCTTCCATGAGGTCCCACACCCTATTCTTGTATCACCTGAGTAGATCATTCTTGACAGCATGTTGTCCCTTGACCTGATTTACAATCAATTCACTGTCACCAAAGACTTGCAAGTTATTTATTTTCTTCTTGATTGCCCAATGCATCCCTTGCACCAAGGCTTCATATTCAACAGTGTTATTGGAGCATGCAAACTGAAATCTAAAAGTTGAATAGTACCTTACTCCTTGAGGTGAAACAAGCATAGCTCCACCTCCTACACCTTGTCTACTCCTTGATCCATTAAAAAACAGCTGCCATACCTCATTGTCATCCTTGTGGTTTGGCTTGGTGATGTTAGGAATAGGCTGATTTTTTTCATGTATACAATAGACCCCTATCTTAGATTATTCTACTTCTTGATAAGCATCAAAAGCATGTACCTTATTTTCCCATTCATCAAGAGTTAGATCTAGGATGCTCCCACCCTTGGTGTCAGCTTCATCAATGCTTGGGTGATCTTCTTGATCAAATGCTGAGCAATTGGCATTAATCTGACTTGGAGTGTAAGGATCAATGTGGAAGTTTGCAATAGGTTCAGACCTGACTGTAGCTTTAGTTCCATACCTCGTTCTGAACAGCATATATGACCAATTAGCAGACAAATATCCTCCAATCTTGGTTGTGAAGTCCCTTGACAAGCAAAGGGCAAAGAGTGGTGGAAGGTCTATGACTGATACATCTTGTAAAACAACAACATTTGGACATGCATGCAAGGTAAGACTCAAGTTTTTAATCACTCCAACTGTTGTTACTGCTGTCCCATCTAGCTACACTACCCCTTTGGATATTGTTTCATACTAGAGCCCTAGCTGATCAGCTATTTCTTTAGGCATCACTGAGCTACTTGCCCCAGAGTCTATCATGCAATTGTGCACTAGCTGATTTCCAATGATTAATGAAACATAGAAAGGAGGGGGCTTCAACATTTTACCTTGCTATCCTCCATGATTCCCCTCACGCTAGGAAAGCATTTGTGAGCACTTTCTCTTGCATCTGAACTTGCTGATTTGAAGTTGGCTAGCCCTTCATGGCAGCTTGTAGCAAATCTCTTTGGCCTGGGATAGATAGGGATTCCCACATTGATATGTTGACATTTGTCTTCTTCATCTGATCGATGATAATGAATGGTGATGAAGGATCTCTTTGTTGTCCCTTTGTCTTGCACATTCACTCCTTGCACATGGGCAGCAATAACTTGTATTTGAGTTGGTCTAGGAGCTGTTCTTGGCTACCCTTGTGCATTTGAAATTAGATTTTGCTTTCCAACCATTTTTGGAGCCATGGAAGGTTGTGGATTGGTTGGAGCTAATGTTTGTTCTTCACCCAAATTCCTTCTTTTTGACCTTGTGTTGGCTGCAACACCTTGAGAAACTACTTGATTCATGCCACAGAAATCTTCTGCTTGCCAGTTTACCAATGTGGTGTCATTTGGGGCTGATTACTGTTGGAATGTTTCTTGTTGTTGGTTGTTTCCTTGACTGCCTTCACCCTCCACAACAGTAGTTGTCACCATTAATGCTTGATTCAAAGCACAATTGAAGCACATAGATTGATTATGAGGTTCATTGCATGGAAAACACCAATCATACTCTTGAGCAACGTTGTTTTGTGTTGGCACCAATGCCTTAGAGGCAGATATGGCATTAGGATTATAGGGCTGAAATGGTCTATTGGCAGGAGGCCTTGTTTGATTTACATTTACAGCTAGATTAGGAGGTCTTTGTGCTTGGTATGGATGCCTATTAGGCTGAGCTTGGGGCTGGTAAGAAGGTCTAAAACCTTGGGCTTGTTTCCTTTTGAGAGTAACCAACTCATTTCCTAGGTTTTGCAATTGCTTCATGACTTCTTGAAGCTCATTTGGGGCACTTGGAGATGAAGTAGAAGCTTCATTTGAACTCTGATTTCTACGAGTGGGAGAAGGAGCCAAATTAGGTGCTTGATTGGTATTTGGACTCTCTAAACTTGGAAACAATGGCATGGGAGGTCTAGGGGCTAGTTTGCCAGCTTGGATCAAACAATTTTCAGCCCTAATGGCAATGCTATAAGCCATAGGGATAGTTATGCCTCCCATGGACTGAATCAACATAGAAATATCAGAATTTAGAGCTTTGAGATAATAGAGAAAAGCACCTTCTGCTGTTGGCCTAACTGCCACTGGAATTCTCTCCCAAGTCTTTTGAAATCTGAAGTTGAAATCGGTCAGCTGTTCATTGGGATCTCTCTTGATGGTTGTCAACTGCTCCAAAAGAGACAAGTTGTCTCCCTTCTCTCCAAATTGCTCATGAAGTGTTATACATAGTTGATTCCAATTTGTGACAGAAACAACTCCAAGGCTTATAAACCATTGCAATGCTTTCCCCTTGAATGAAGATGCCAATAACTTGACAGCCACTTACATCTCATTGATTTCATGAATTGCACAAAGGTTAGTAATATCCTTAACATGATCACCTGGAGTAGTCTGATTTTCTCCAGTGAAGTATGGAATTTTCTTCAAGACTGCAATAGGAATTGGATGTTGTGCATTGAGGGAAAGTGGGCTACTGCCTGTGAATTTGACATAGGGGTTGTTTTGCACCATTCTAATTGGTCTTAAAACCCTTGTTGACTGAATGAAAGGTATACCAGGTGGAGGAGTTGAGAGATTTCTCTTTGGTGAAGATGGAGACCTTTGAATCCTTCTTCCACTTTACCTTACTCTTGGAGATAACTACAGATATTCAAACAACACCTCTTCTTCTCAAGCTCTTGACCTTGTAGTGATTCTTCTCATGAGTTTTCAGGCCTGCACTGCTGAAACCAGTTGATTCTTCCCCTTTGGAGTCGCCAGATATGCAAATTATAGCTCTTTTCAAGCAAGAAAATTGTAGCAGATGCACATCAACTTTTCTGCAATAAAAATGAGACCTCTATGGTCCCACCGAACGTGCCAAAACTGTTGTTGCAAATCAGTAGCACCCCTGGATGCAAATCAAGGTTCTGAATTGATGTTTTAGGCATTCAGTGTGATTGCACAACATGGAAACCTCTCTCCAAGTGTGGGACTTGTGAAAATGAGAGAGGAATCTCCATATTAGAGGCTGGTTCCTCAAACTCCTCTTATTTAGATCTATATTTTTCACAACTACAGAGGTTCTAATCCTAATTCTACCCTAGATTGCAAGGAGACAGGGATAAAAATGTAAAAATGAAACTAAACTAAAGATGGTGATGCACCAAAAGGAGTGGTGAAATTTTTTTTTCCATGTAAATAGACACAAATTCATGAAATGCAACAAGGGAAAACATACACAAGCTGATAGATGTAATTAGAGGTCTTAAAATGAAGTAAAACAATACAAACAAAGTACTGAACGCATTCACAGAGTTTGCACTATCAATTTCATGTAAAAATATCTCTTACATTCCACCATCAAAGAGGTATAAACCTGTTACAAACTGTGAAAAAGGTCTGATTCTTGCAACTATAACTTGCTGGAGGTGAAAGAAGAAGTTTGTCAATGCCAAAAAGTGTTCAACCCTCAAGAAATGAGCCAAATCTGGCTTTTACAATGCATGGGTCGAGCCCAGGAGAGAGAAAACGTAAAAAACATGGGAGCCCATTCCTCATTGATGGAAAATGCATTAAAATAGAATGGAGGACCTTACAAACCCATACCCTGTCATTTTTGATCATGCTGGAGAAGAATGCGACCCATTTTGTATTAAATTTGGTTGTTGAAATGTCATTTCTGGCCATGGACATGTACCAGAACCGTTTTTGAATTTTCTCTCTCCAAACTAAACCAAAATTAGAAATTGACCATGGAATCATGTAGAGAATTTTAACATCTTTCCAATTATATAAATAACATGAAAATCCGAGCTCTGGATCAAAAGATATGATCGTTTGAAGATTTAGGGCAAAAACGCCCAAAAACGGATCGACTGGAAAAAATTTCAAATTTTACCTCTTTTTTGTCTTTGGAAAATTTTTCAGAAATTCCCCACACTCCGCTGCTCGGATGCCATGTGGCAAGCTTTGATTCATTCTGCGTAATTCTCTCTCCTTTCGCCTCCCCGTGGGTTTTCCTTTGAAATTTTGACATTTTTAGACTTTGGAAAAAATTTCCCATTTTCTCCCCCGCGCCCCGTGCCAGCTTGGGACACGTGTCAGCTTTTGAATCATCTGATAGGAACGCGGGGAGAACCTTTACCTTTTAGTTTTTCGGCCAAAACTTTTGCTAAATTTTCTAAGTCCTCCCCAAGCTCCGCACTCCCCTTCTCCTTAGGACACGTGTCCTCCTCCAGTTGGCTCGGGCCAACCCTCCAACTTGCCCCCTTTAAAAAACTCGGCCAAAAAACACTTAGTCGAAATTTCCACCCTCTCCTCCGCCGCTTTGATCCACGAAGACACATGGCTCACTGCCATTGGACGCGGGCTATGCGGGATGGTTTTGGCCTTTGAAACTTTTACAAAAACTTAGCAAAAATTTCCATTTCGCCCTCGACGCCCGTGAGCCTCCCTCGACACGTGTCAAGTTCCTATTGGCCGCAGGACAAAATTTGAAAATTCACCCATGGAAAATACTTAGCTAAATTTTTTCATTCGCGCCCCCCCCTTGTGACACGTGTCACAACTGTGATTGGTTTGTGGGCCCCGCGGGCAAAAAATTTTCCATTTGAACCTTTGACCAAAATACTTGGAAAAAATTCAAATTTTCCTCCGACCCCCCGAACTCCTCTGCCACGTGGCGGCTTCCTATTGGCTGCGGGCCTCAAATGGGAAAATTTTCCACAAAAACTCCGTCGAGCCATAACTTGAAAAATATAAGGAGTTAGGAGGCAAAATTTACCTTTTTGGAAAGCTGAGAGAGAGCTCTATCTGATGGTGCCATTTCCAGAAAGCCTTGAGTGCCTAAAAATAAAAAAAATGTAGACTGAGGCACAAGAGAGGCAAGAACACAAGGAGTAGCCACAAAAAATGAGTTGGGGCACATTTTGGATAACAGGTTACATATTCACTTCTTGGTTCCTTTCTTAATCTTTGGACTAATCAGTCCATTATCGATAAACTTACTAAGTTTAACCTATTAAACTTAACCAAGTTTTCCACAACTGTAAACAAATTTAGAATTCCATCTTATTAGACGCCATTTGAAACGAGGTCTAATTCTAAATGAATTTATTCATTTATCCTCCTTAACCTTACTTAGTTAAGGTCTGTTAACAATAGATATGATTTCCCATATCTTTATTTTCTGAATTTAAACATTCAAGGCTATTAACGGAGTCCGAATACAAGGTTTGGCTGCCCCTAAGTTATTTGATATCCCTTAGCTTTCGAACTAATCTCGAATACCTTCCAATTAGGATTTCGTGTTTATCTAAATATTTTTAATGTCAATTCAAAATTCATCTTAACCCAAGTATGAACTGATTGCACATTTCAACGTAAAAGTTGCATTCAGGTAAAGAATAGATGTTATTTTCTTTTAAATTCATCCATTAACATTTGAATAATTCCAAGTTAAGGAATAATGTTATATTCTCAAACTTATTCAACAATATCAAACTAATACAGTTATTGAAAATATCACACTTTTACTTGTATTCATCCATCAGATTTACAATCTATACATTTGCCAGTCCAAACGACTGGACTTTGTTTATATCAAACAACATTACAACTCATGAAGATAGAAGAATGTAACTTCTTCCTTTCTCATTTCCTCGTGGAGGAGTAATAGCTATCAATACAATCCATCTTCAGTTAATCAAAGAAGTATCGGAAAACAACCATGTCTTCATTTATACTCACGTTTCATCTGCAAAATTACTTGCATGGGTTAGTTCATTGAACTGAGCATATTAAGCACTTGTCTTTAAAATGAGGTGCTTTTAATTAACTGTCTCAATAAAAGAACCCTGCTTTTATGAAATGTTAATATGAACATCAATCAAGAATTAAATACCAAAAAGGATGAACAGCATATCAACTCAATCATCTAATAACCCTCCTAATCAGACAAAGGATTACTACCCTCTTTCCCAAATAATTATTACGAGAAGTAATTTCCTTCAACAGTTCCAGATTACAAACATTTGTAAGAACTAAAAAAAAAAACACAACTATGCAACTGCTGTTCTAACATAAATGCTATCAATTCCATTCTCTTACAATAGTTGTGAATTCAAAAGATAGATCTTAACTAAAATCTAAACCGAATTATTGTCCCTTCCTTCATACAACTCATCTGATTTCAAGCAATCAAATGCTGAAGAGAACAAGAAAACAACAATTAAATACCAATGCTTAACCCAAGCAGTACGAAATTCGTTCCATAACAATTATAGATTTCCAACTGTATGAGAGAAAAATGATCATTAATTCAAATTATCCATTCACACTCTCTTTCTTTTCCTCATAGCTGTACTAGAAGTTTTTAATCCAAACGTGATATCAATCAATGATAACAGTCCAAAGAGAAATAAACAAAAATCAATAATCGAATATAAGGGGGCAAGATAATATCACCTCTTCTTACTGTCTATCCAAATACCTCTTATTTAGAGCAGACATGCTCCAATAGTATAATTCATTCAGAGTAGTATATTTAGTAATTGAAAACTACTATTACCTTTCCAAAAGGTTGACCAGAGTTCATTGCAACTGGTCTATAAACATTAGTACCAAAAGAACCTCTAATGCAATCATTTCCTTTTAAACATTTCACTCTACAGACATTCACGTCTTTATAACATGCAAGAGTGTACAACGACTACAACCAGTCACACTTTCATCCTAGTAATGAGAGTTTTCGCTTTCCAACAACAAAGAATAATTCCATTCATATTTTGTTCTTAATGAAAACGATGAAAGGTCCACAATCCTTAAATATATATATATATATATATATATATATATATATATATATATATATATATATATATATATATATCCTTGAGTTCAACAAGGCACAATATAATTTGCATGCTCTACTCAGTCTATTATATAGACTGATTTTCTGTTCCTAGTCAGATTAAAACTTCCTTCAAAACAGTTCTATATGAATACCAAGAACCAACAGGAAGAATACCACATCAAATTAGTACAGCAAAGTAAGATGCCACAATAACCTTACTGTCCCAGGGAACCCGTGTTTTATGCAATGAAAAACATCAAGGAATTATAACTCGCATAATAGTCTAATTATATCACCACAGCTTTGTTTTTCCTGAAATTTTCCACACACTGAACTCAGAAATTAAATATTCACATAAAAATGCCTTGATCAATGCAAACCCGCATAGGGTAATAGATGCGCAAGCAAGGTACAGTCAAAACAATCTCAACAGCAAGCCAAATCTCATTTGTTTCATTCATTTGCACAGAAACACTAAGCCATGTTCATTTTTATGATGACAGTTCAGACTAGAAGATCAAACCGCATCCAAAATGCACAATAAAATCCTCTTTCCCATTACCTTCGGATTTCGAAGTAGCAAAGAGAAAACATAATTCATTAATGATTTCAATAAGAAGAACAATCATTTTCTTCAAACACCCGAGAATACCCAAGTCGTGTTCATTCTTTTAAGGATAGTTCAACCAGACATACAAATCATCTCATCTTTTCATTTTCACAAGAATGCTCAAAAATCAGAAGTGATATTCATTTAGCTAATGTATTTATTAGCACAACCCAAAATGGAAATAAAGAGAATACCCAACACTTCCCAAACAAACCACACAGCAAGGACAGTGTATTCAACTTACTCATTATGCAAAGAATGCTCAAGCCGCATACAGCAAAAGAAAATGACTCAACTCAAAATCATCTCAATGTAACAGCCAAATCAAATAACCAAAACCCCCATCATAAGAGTAGGGTTCTTTTAATGAGACTATTAAACAAAAGCAAGAGGTTTAAGGAGAAGGGCTTAACATGCCTGTTAATTTTTCTTATGGCTCGAAGAAAACCATGCCCACTGGAGTTGTTTCTCTCCACGACATCCTCAGCCAGGCTTCCCAACTAGTCACTAACTTCCACAGGCTCAAGAATAGCCTTTTTTTTTCAAAAGAACAGAGATAATAATCAAAACACAGCTGGTTCGACAGAACCAGGGAGAAACAAAATGCAGAGCAACTAAAATCCAAATGTACACAACAACAAACAATTTTCCTTTTTCCTCTATCCTCTTTCCAAGGCGAGCTAGTCGCTAAGACCAAGATAGTTAGTGCATTGAATGCACTTCCTTTCCTCATTTCTCACGCCACCGCCGACTCAGGTTGGTGAGTTTCCAAATTTCAAATTTTCATATAAATTTCATTTAGTTTCTAAGCTAGTTGGATGCCTCCAACTTTTCTTTGTTCCCCGCTAAACTTGGCACTGTACATGTAAGGGCTTCATTTACTATCCCCTCAAATTTCTTACCTTCCCCCCCTTATCCTTTCACATCCACATGGGTCTATGCGTCCCCTTCCTTAGGTTAGGATTAGTCTAGGATTTTAATAGTCCATATCTAGGTCATTCGCCTAGTTCATAGGTTAATGGAATTAATATCTATTTTCTCACTTATGAAATCTAAAATCCATATAGGATAGTAGTTAGGGTATAAGATAAAACTTAGGGGTAGGTTAGGGTTTAATCCCCTAATATTTAATTAACTAGTTTCCATATCAAGTCTTTCCACCCGACAGTCATATTCAACATTAAGCAGGACATTTCGTCCTAAGTTCCACATACATGTGCCACTTGCATCCAGGCCCTCATCGTCTTAGGCTGTCTAGTGTTACAATGGTGTGTGGTTTGAGAATCAAATATTTTTCATTGGCATATACGTACCAGATATTCATACCTAAAATCAGGTGTTGCAACATTTATATCAACCTTCAGTCTAGTTTAAAAGTAAATCAACAAAGTGATCATAAGAAGGCCACAACATACCTTAGATCAATGGAATTGATTCAAGGTGTTTTGTCAATCAGTGAATAGAGTTCATCAAGCATACAACAAGTCTGTTGTCTCATTAGCAATCACACAAGCAATAATAACTTCTATCCCAAGGATCAAGTTATAGCAAACAAGGGTCCAGATCAGAAACACATTCCTCTAAGATCAAAATATGTTTCTTAACATATTTATCTTCATTTCTGCAGTTACAACATCATGAAAGGTAATTACCATGATAACTTACAAAAATCAAGGCATTACATTCCTCCCTTCTTAAAGAATCATTGTCCCGATGATCAAATTAACCAATTCAAGGAGTTTCTAGGACAAAATTTAGTTATTGTCCTTCCATTCATAAGTTCATACCAAAAACAAATTCACTCTTTAAAATAGTGTTTTAAGATAACTGTAAAATAGACCAATAATTGTCTAAATTTGGTAGAATTATCAGTTATTCGAATTTCAATTTCGATCAAACAAGTATGGTAAAGTAGATCTCATTTCTACGAGATTTTCCCAAGTTGCACTTTCTTCGCTAAACTGGTCCCACTGGACCTTACATTGATTCACTTCGTGATTTCTTAAGCACAACTGGTGAGTTCCCAGCACTTGAATGGGATTAATCACAATTATTCCTGGGTCTTGGACCTGCAAGGAATTCCAATTCCGCACATGTGATAAATCTGTTACGTATTTCTTAAGCAAAGAAATATGAAAAACATCATGCATTTGTGATAAAGCAGGAGGTAATGCTAGACGATAAGCTACAGGGTTGATTATTTCAACAATTTCAAAAGGTCCCACATAACGTGGCGACAACTTGGAAGCCTTGCCAAAAGTTATTGAGCTCTTTTTCGGCTTAACCCGAAGAAAGACCTTCTCACCAAGTTTATAATTCCTATCAACCCGCTTTAAGTCTGAATAACTCTTTTTCCTATTGGCAGCCTCCTTTAGATGTTCCCGAATCATTTTGATTTTTTGTTTCATTTCCTAGAGAATTTCTAGCCCAATTACCTCTCTGTCCTCTACGTTGTCCCAACTAACAGGGGTTCTGCATTTTCTTCCATACAATGCTTCAAAGGGCACCATTTTTAAAGAGGCGTGGTATGTATTATTGTAGTCAAATTCAACCAGCAGAAGGTATTCCTCCCATTTATACTGCTGGTCCATGCAATACATTCTTAACATGTCCTCTAAAACTTGATTGACTCTCTCAGTCTGTCCATCCGTCTCCGAATGATATGCAGAGCTGAAGTTTAATATAGTTCCCAAGGCCGCATTAAGCATTTGCCAAAACCTTGATGTCATTCTCGGATCTCTGTCTGATATGATTAATTCCGGTATTCCATGCAATTTGAAGATTTCATGTACAAATCTTCTTGCTAGCACTGGTGCATCGTCCTTCAAATTACCAGCAATGAAGTGTGCCACTTTGGTCAATTTTTCGATGACAACTAGGATGATATCATGATTATTCCTTGACATAGGCAATCCTTGAACGAAATCCATCGTTATCACTTGCCATTTGTACTGTGGAACGCTGTGGGGATAAAATAATCCAGTGGGATGCATATGTTCCGCCTTAACACGCTGACAATCCAAGCAGTGTGTTACAAATTCCACCACATCCTTTTTCATTCCCTTCCAAAAGTATTGATTCTTAAGATTAACAAGCATTTTCGTAATGCCAGGGTGTCCAGAAAAAGGTGAATTATTAAATTCAGTTAACAATTTCCTTCTTAAATCATTTTCCAAGGGTATATAGACCCTGTTTTCGAACCTCAGAATTCCTTTGCTATCAAAGTGAAATCCTTTATACTCACATCCTTTGGATCTGCATCAAGTGCTATTTTAACTTGCTGGAAATAAGGATTTGATTCCAAGGCATCTTTCACCTCATCCTTAAACTGAGTTCTTAACGTTATAAGAGTAGAGATGTGCTTCCTTCGACTCAGAGCATCTGCCACTCTATTTTCCTTGCCTTTGATGTAGCTTATATCAAAATCATACTGAGACATAAATTCTAACCATCTTCGCTGTCTTGCATTCAAATTTGGCTAAGTAAAAATATACTTCAACCCTAGATGGTCAGTTTTTAACTCAAAAGGTTTGCCTAAAAGGTAATGCCTCCACATTTGAAGTGCATGTACAATGGCAGCGAGCTCTAGGTCATGTGGAGCATAATTTTGTTCATGTAACTTAAGCTTTCTGCTTTCATAAGCTATAACATGGTCATTCTGTAACAGAATACCTCTAAGGCCTTCTCCTGATGCATCCGTTACAACCATAAAATTTCCATTTAGATCTGGTATAATTAAAATAGGTACTGTAGTTAACTGTCCCTTTAAATTTTTAAAGGAAGATTCACATTTGTCAGTCTAGACAAATTTCTTATCCTTCTTTTGCAGTGAAGTGATTGGGGCAGCAATTTTTGAAAAATCCTTAACGAACTTTCTATAATATCCTGCCAAGCCCATGAAGCTTCTTACTTCATGCACGTTCTTAGGCGCAGGCCACTCGGTTATAGCTGCGATCTTTGAAGGGTCTACAACTATTCCATTCTTTCTTATAACGTGTCCCAAATAATGCACCTCTGCATCATAAAAGGAACATTTAGACAGTTTACCATACAACTTCCTCTTTCTTAAAACTTCCAGCACTACCCTTAAATGTTCTTGGTGCTCTTCGACATTTTTAGAGTATATAAGAATGTCGTCTAAGAATACAAGCACAAACTTGTCTAGGTATTCTTGAAAAATATTGTTCATCAGATTCATGAAGGCGGCAGGTGCATTTGTCAACCCAAAAGGTAACACCTTGAATTCATAATGCCCGTACCTTGTTCTAAAAGCTATTTTATGAATATCTTCTTCCTTTATTCTTAGCTGATACCCAGATCGAAGATCTATTTTTGAATAGACTGATGCTCCACGCATCTAGTCGAATAGATCATCAATCCTAGGAAGTGGGTATCGATTCTTAATAGTTGCCTTGTTCAACATTCTATAATCAATGCACAGTCTCAATGTGCCATCCTTTTTCTTTACAAAAATTACCGGCGCTCCCCATGGTGAGACGCTTGGTCTTATCAACCCCTTAGTCAAAAGTTCCTGTAATTGAGCCTTTAGCTCTACCAACTCGAGGGTGGTCATTCTATAAGGTTCCTTAGATATGGGTTCAGTTCCTGGCTTGATTTCTATTGCAAAGTCAAACGCTCGTTTGGGTGGAAGACCTGGTAATTCCTCCAGAAATACATCACTGAAATCCCTTAATAATGGATATCTTTCCATGAAATCATTATCCTCCTTAGCATTTTCTGTCATTTTTACTGCATACAAGGTGCAGCCTCTATTTTTAGCCCTTTTTAGTTGCATAGCTGTTAGTTTCCTAACTGCAACTTCACGATTTACAGCTTGAATGATTGTTGCTTTCTGCAGGTCGTCAAAACAATAAATTTGTTTTTCATAACAATCGACCTTTGCCTTATGTTTTGTCAACCAGTTAACTCTAATAATGATATCATATGATCCTAAAGGAGTGACATATAGGTCAACTTCGGTGGAGAAACTGGGCAAGTCAAGAATTGCCCCAAAAAGGCACATTTCGACTATATTAACAACATTATTCCCATAATGCACTGTCCATGTCTTATCCATTCGTTCAACCTCTCTTTTTAATTTCATTGCAAGTTTAGTAGAAATAAAGCATTCAGTGGCTCCAGTATCAAAAATTATGACTACAGGTGTACCAAATAACTTACCTGAAACTTCTATAGGCGTAACTTGCTTTTCAGCTTGTCTGTTAACCACCACAGCGTGTATCCTATGCTGCTGATCATGATCATCCTTTTTCAGAGGAAAGTGACTCGTGTAATGGTCCTTTCCATAGTTGAAGCATCCTCCAACTGGCCCTTTCCTAGGCTCAAATTTGTTACCAGCTTTGAAGTTATCATTCTGGCTCCCATAGGACTTTTGTCCATTGCCACTAACTTTTGCGAAGCTGCTCCGCACACTATTTGCAGGTTTGTTCGTTACAGATTTCTTGTTGTTATCTACAAAAATTTTGTTTTTCACACCAAACCTTTTCCAAGGCTCCCTTTTTGGGTGGGAGAGATGAAGAAGAATTGGAAATCTTCTTCCTTATCTCTTCCCTCTGAGCAGAAATTGCTCTCAATTTCTATTCCTGTCTTATTGCCTTTTCGACAACTCCTTCCATGGTGGTTGGACCGTGGACATCCACTTCGCCACCAATGATGGGATTTAGTTCCATTATGAACTTTCATATTTTAAACTTCTCGTCAGCTTGGTACTACAGCACATACTTAAGGATTTTAGTAAACCCTTCCCAGTATTCTATCACCATCAGCCTTCCTTGCGACTAGTTCTGAAATTCAGTCATTTTCCTATCAAAATAGAGTTGAGGCAGCCACCATTGCCTAAAGTAACCCTTAAATTGATGCCAAGTTATGTCTGATTCAACAATATTCAACTCAACCTTATGGTTGTCCCACCATGATGATGCTTCATGAGAAAGCTGATATGCTCCCCATATCACTTTGGTCTCCTCGAAGAAGTTTCTTATTGCAAAGTACTTCTCCATTTCATTGAGCCAATTCTAAGCTCCGTCCCCAAGGGTTGTTCCATCAAACTTTGGAGGACTTATTCTCTTTATGTCATTTGTAAGTACAACTACTAATCTTACCCTTTTATTTTCAGGATGATTAGGAGCATTCACATTACTATTATCAACACCCGGATTCCCTCCATTGGTGTTGTCCACAGGAGGTGGTTGATCATTTATATCAACTTCTTCTTCCTCCTCTTCATTGGCCATTGACTGCTGTTCTAAAACAGTCAAATGATCTCTTGTGTCTAGTAGGGCAGCAAGGATTTCATCAAGCTTTTGAGCAGTAGCTGCTTCTCCACCCGATAACGGGTTGTTTGTAGCATTTCTTCTTGTTCTGACCATTTTCTATTCAATAAGAAAATGTAAACCTTATTAAATTGTGGACTCATTAGGTCCAAGAGCTGCAACCTTCAGCTCTGATACCAAGATGTAACATCCCCATTTTAAGATACTAGAACAAGGGGAATTTTTTTTTTATATAAAACGTTCCCTGTTATGAATTATATAATTCAAACACACATTCAAGTTTTAATAATTGTTCTCTGTCCAATTAATGCAGTTTGGATCACACAATTTCCTTTTAAAACTAATGTTCTCTATTCACATATTTGCAATATGGAATACACATTCAGTGACATTCAATCATATAACAGATACCATATGCTATTGTAAATGACTCGAAGAACTACCGACCTCCCACTTTATGGCTTGGAGTTTCAACGATCTCTCATTTCATGACTCGGTGACTTACCGATCCTTCATGTTAATTCATGCATAGTATAATGAATATACAGGGTTCTTTTACTGTTTCTGATTATCGAAGTGATCCATTTAAGAAGCCTATCTGAATATCTGTTACTGATATTCATCTGACATCCTGCATCTTAAACTAGGTGATTAGGACAATGCAACCAGCACTTGTGATACTTTGGCCAAAGATTTTCACATGCTTTGCATGATTATATTCCTAGATGTGATACACACCAATGGAATACGTCCTTCACTTCACTTTGTCTGTTATCTAGAATGGTATTTCCTGGTCTCTACCAATCCTTCCATTTAAGGTCAAACTCTAACCTCAACTAGCAATATGAACAAGTATAGGAAGTTACTCATGGTAACTAAAGATACGCAGACATACGGTGTCGTTCCTAGATGACTCTGTGTGTCTAGTTACCTTTAGTCCTTCAGAGTCACTCCGTATACATGATCGCATTTCTATCCCTAGCCAAGAACTTATTATCCAGCTTATGTAAACTTGATGATTTAATTCGGAAGGGCATTGTAATATGTCAGCTATAAGATTGTGTCGTCATGAAGGCCCCGCCTTCACGAAGACACCATATTGTAGCTGGCGTATGTCAATGTCCTACGGAATCCTCTCATCAAGGGTACACATCCAGCTCAATCGTGATTTGGTTATAATCTTAGTATTTAAGATCAACTTTCAGCAGCCATGCTAATCCTTTATCCTTGTTCTTGTTACAGTTGTATGTAGCTAAGAGAGATTTAATCCGTCTTCTGACTTAATACGCATCTCCTCCTTCATACCGAAGGGTTGCCTATTCACTTCTTGGTTCCTTTCTTAATCTTTGGACTAATCAGTCCATTATCGATAAACTTAATAAGTTTTACCTATTAAACTTAGCCAAGTTTTCCACAACTGTAAACAAATTCAGAATTCCATCTTATTAGACGTCATTTAAACAAGGTCTAATTCTAAATGAATTTATTCATTTACCCTCCTTAAGCTTACTTAGTTAAGGTCTGTTAACAATAGATATGATTTCCCATATCTTTATTTTCTGGATTTAAACATTCAAGCTATTAACAGAGTCCGAATAAAAGGTTTGGCTGCCCCTAAGTTATTTGATATCCCTTAGCTTTCAAACTAATCCCGAATACCTTCCAATTAGGATTTCATGTTTATCTAAATCTTTTTAATGTCAATTCAAAATTCATCTTAACCCAAGTATGAACTAATTGCACATTTCAACATAAAAGTTGCATTCAGGTAAAGAATAGATGTTATTTCCTTTTAAATTCATCCATTAACATTTGAATAATTCCAAGTCAAGGAATAATGTTATATTCTCAAACTTATTCAACAGTATCAAACTGATACAGTTATTGAAAATATCACACTTTTACTTGTATTCATCCATCATAATTTACGATCTATACATTTGCCAGTCCAAACGACTGGACTTTGTTTATATCAAACAACATTATAACTCATAAAGATAGAAGAATGTAACTTCTTCCTTTCTCATTTCCTCGTGGAGGAGTAATAGCTATCAATACAATCCATCTTTAGTCAATCAAAGAAGTATCGGAAAACAACCATGTCTTCATTTATACTCAAGTTTCATCTGTAAAATTACTTGCACGGGTCAGTTCATTGAACTGAGCATATTAAGCACTTGTCTTTAAAATGAGGTTCTTTTAATTAACTGTCTCAATAAAAGAACCAACAGGCAGAATACCATATCAAATTAGTACAGCAAAGTAAGATGCTATAATAACCTTCCTGTCCCAGGGAACCCGTGTTTTAAGCAAATAAAAAAAAATATCAAGGAATTATAACTCGCATAATAGTCTATTAATATCACCACATCTTTGTTTTTCCCAAACGTTTTCACACACTGAACTCAGAAATACAATATTTGCATAACAATGCCTTTATCGATGCAAACCCGCATAGGGTAATAGATGCGCAAGCAAGGTACAGTCAAAACAATCTCAACAGCAAGCCAAATCTCATTTGTTTCATTCATTTGCACAGAAACACTAAGCCATGTTCGTTTTTATGATGACAGTTCAGACTAGAAGATCAAACCGCATCCAAAATGCACAATAAAATCCTCTTTCCCCTTACCTTCAGATTTTGAAGCAACAAAGAGAAAACATAATTCATTAATGATTTCAATGAAAACGATGAAAGGTCCACAATCCTTAAAAATATAGAAGAACAATGAATAATAATGCCTTTATCAATGCATTTTCTTCAAACACCCGAGAATACCCAAGTCGTGTTCATTCTTTTAAGGACAGTTCAACCAGGCATACAAATCATCTCATCTTTTCATTTCACAAGAATGCTCAGAACTCAGAAGTGATATTCATTTAGCTAATGTATTTATCAGCACAACCCAAAATGGTAATAAAGCTAATACCCAACACTACCAAAACGAACCACATAGCAAGGACAGTGTATTCAACTTAATCATTATGCAAAGAATGCTCAAGCTATGTACAGCAAAAGAAAACGAATCAACTCGAAATCATCTCAACGTAATAGCCAAATCAAATAACCAAAACCCCCATCATAAGAGCAGGGTTGTTTTAATGAGACTATTCAGCAAAAGCAAGTGGTTTAAGGAGAAGGGCTTAACATGTCTGTTAATTTTTTTTCTTGTGGCTCAAAGAAAACCGCGCCCATTGGAGTTGTTTCTCTCCACGACGTCCTCGGCCAGGCTTTCCAACCAGTCACTAACTTCCACAGGCTCAAGAATAGCCTTTGTTTTTCCAAAGAACAGAGATAATAATCAAAACACAGCTGGTTCGAAAAAACCATGGAGAAACAAAATGCAGAGCAACTAAAATCCAAATGCACACAACAACAACAATTTTCCTTTTTCCTCTATCCTCTTTCCAAGGCGAGCTGGTCGCTAAGACCAAGATAATTAATGCATTGAATGCACTGCCTTTCCTCATTCCTCACGCCACCGCCGACTCGGGTTGGTGAATTTCCAAATTTCAAATTTGCATATAAATTTCATTTATTTTCTAAGCTAGTTGGACGCCTCCAAATTTTCTTTGTTCCCGCCAAACTTGGTGTTGTACATGTAAGGGCTTCATTTACTGTCCCATTAAATTTCTTGCCTTTCCCCCCCTTATCCTTTCCATCCACATGGGTCTATGCGTCCCCTTCCTTAGGTTAGGATTAGTCTAGGATTTTAATAGTCCATATCTAGGTCATTCGCCTAGTTCATAGGTTAATGGAATTTATATCTATTTTCTCCCTTATGAAATCTAAAATCCATATAGGATAGTAGTTAGGGTATAAGATAAAACTTAGGGGTAGGTTAGGTTTTAATCCCCTAATATTTAATTAACTAGTTTCCATAACAAGTCTTTCCGCCTGACAGTCATATTCAACATTAAGCAGGACATTTCGTCCTAAGTTCCACATACCTGTGCCACTTGCATCCAGGCCCTTATCGTCTTACGTTGTCTAGCGTTACAACGGTGTGTGGTTCAAGAATCGAACATTTTTCATTGGCATCTACGTACCAGATATTCATACCTGAAATCAGGTGCTGCAACATTTATATCAACCTTCAGTCTAGTTTAAAAGTAAATCGACAAAGCGATCATAAGAAGGCCACAGCATACCTTGGATCAATGGAATTGATTCAAGGCGTGTTGTCAATCAGCGAATAGAGTTCATCAAGCATACAACAACTCTGTTGTCTCATTAGCAATCACACAAGCAATAATAACTTCTGTCCCAAGTATCAAGTTACAACAAACAAGGGTCCAGATCAGCAACACATTCCTCTAAGATCAAAAGATGTGTCTTAACATATTTATCTTCATTTCTGAAATTACAACATCATGAAAGGTAATTACCATGATAACTTACAAAAATCAAGGCGTTACATTCCTCCCTTCTTAAAGAATCAGCGTCCCGATGATCAAATTAACCAATTCAAGGAGTTTCTAGGACAAAATTTAGTTATTGTCCTTCCATTTATAAGTTCATACCAAAAACAAATTCACTCTTTAAAACAGTGTTTTAAGATAACTGTAAAATAGACCAATAATTGTCTAAATTTGGTAGAATTATCAGTTTTTCGAATTTCAATTTCGATCAAACAAGTATGGAAAAGCAGATCTCATTTTTCGAGATTTTCCCAAGTTGCACTTTCTTCGCTAAACTGGTCCCACTGGACCTTACATTGATTCACTTCGTGATTTCTTAAGCACAACTGGTGAGTCCCCAACACTCGAATGGGCTTAATCACGATTATTCCTGGGTCTTGGACCTCCAAGGAATTCCAATTCAGCACATGTGATAAATCTGTTACGTATTTCTTAAGCAAAGAAATATGAAAAACATCATGCATTTGTGATAAAGCAGGAGGTAATGCTAGACGATAAGCTATAGGGTTGATTATTTCAACAATTTCAAAAGGTCCCACGTAACGTGGCGACAACTTGGCAGCCTTGCCAAAAGTTATTGAGCTCTTTTTCAGCTTAACCCGAAGAAAGACCTTCTCACCAAGTTTATAATTCCTATCAACGCGCTTTAAGTCTGCATAACTCTTTTGCCTATTGGCAGCCTCCTTTAGATGTTCCTGAATCATTTTGATTTGTTGTTCCATTTCCTTGAGGATTTCTGGCCCAATTACCTCTCTGTCCTCTATGCTGTCCCAGCTAACAGGGGTTCTGCATTTTCTTCCATACAATGCTTCAAAGGGCGCCATTTTTAAAGAGGCGTGGTATGTATTATTGTAGGCAAATTCAACCAGCGAAAGGTATTCCTCCCATTTATACTGCTGGTCCATGCAATACATTCTTAACATGTCCTCTAAAACTTGATTGACTCTCTCAGTCTGTCCATTCGTCTCCGGATGATATGCAGAGCTGAAGTTTAATTTAGTTCCCAAGGCTGCATTAAGTGTTTGCCAAAACCTTGATGTCATCCTCAGATCTCTGTCCGATATGATCAATTCGGGTATTCCATGCAATCTGAAAATTTCATGTACAAATCTTCTTGCTAATACTGGTGCATCGTCTTTCAAATTACCAGCAATAAAGTGTGCCACTTTGGTTAATTTTTCAATGACAACTAGGATGATATCATGCTTATTCCTTAACATAGGAAATCCTTGAACGAAATGCATCGTTATCACTTGCCATTTGTATTGTGGAATGCTTTGGGGATACAATAATCCAGTAGGATGCATATGTTCCACCTTAACATGCTAACATTCCAAGCAGTGTGTTACAAATTCCACCACATCCTTTTTTATTCCCTCCTAGAAGTATTGCTTCTTAAGATTAGACAAGCATTTTCGTAATGTCAGGGTGTCCAGAAAAAGGTGAATTATGAAATTTAGTTAACAATTTCCTTCTTAAATCATTTTCCAATGGTATATAGACCCTATTTTTGAACCTCAAAATTCCTTCGCAATCAAAGCAAAATCCTTTATACCCTCACATCCTTTGGATCTGCAGCAACTACTTTTTTAACTTGTTGGAAATAAGGATCTGATTCGAAGGCATCTTTCACCTCATCCTTAAATTGAGTTCTTAACATTATAAGAGTAGAGATGTGCTTCCATCAAGTTATAGTATCTACCACTCTATTTTCCTTGCCTTTGATATAGCTTATATCAAAATCATACTGAGATAGAAATTCTAACCATCTTCGTTATCTTGCATTCAAATTTGGCTGAGTAAAAATATACTTCAACCCTAGATGGTCAGTTTTTAACTCAAAAGGTTTACCTAAAAGGTAATGCCTCCACATTTGAAGTGCATGTATAATGGCAGGGAGCTCTAGGTCGTGTGGATCATAATTCTGTTAATGTAACTTAAGATTAGTGCTTTCATCACAGCTACCCCCTGGACATTCTGTAATAGAATACCTCTAAGGCCTTGATCACTCTATGCATCCAGTGTGATTGCACAACATTGAAACCTTTCTCCAAGTGTGGGACTTGCAGAACAGTGAGAATAGGAATCTCTAGATTAGAGGATGGTTGCTTTAAACTCCTCTAAAGGCAGTTTCTACATGCTTGCACAACTACAAAGGTTCAGATTTCTAATCCTACTCTAAATTGCAAGTGAAGACATTGGAGTAGAAGTTTTTGCAAAAATCCTGAACGAACTAACTATAAGATGGTGCCATGCACCAAAAGGAGCTGGTGAATATTACTGTCATGCAAATTCTTAGACGTACAAACCACTTGATTGCATAGCATAAAATCATACATAGGCTGATACAACTATTCCGTTCTAGGATCTGAAATGAAGCAAATGATACAAACAAAGGACTGAAACCCCTTCATCATAAAAGCTTGCATTATCATTTCCAGACAGTTAACCATACCACTGCATTCAACCTCAGAGAGGTCCAGCACAACCTATTACAATCTTTGAAGAGGTCTGATTCTTGCAACAATCACTTGCTGGAGGTGAAAGAAGAAGTCTGCTATGCCAAAAGGTGTTTTTTCCCCTTAGAAAATGTGCCAAATCTGGCTTTTTACATTGCAATGGGTCAAGCCCAGGAGAGAGAAAATGTACAAAACGTGGGAACCCATTCCTCATTGACTACAAATGCATTAAATCAGCATGGAGGACCTTACAAACCGATACCCTGTCATTTTTGACTGAATTAGAGGAGAATGCGACCCATTCTGCATTAAATTTGGTCGTTGAAATGTCATTTCTGGCCATGGACATGCATCAGAGCTGTTTCTTAAGTGTCTCTCTCTACAATGAACCAAAATTCAAGATTGACCCTAGAATCATATAGATAATTTTATAAGCTTTCCAATTATATAAAGAACGTGCAAATCTGAGCTCTGGATCGAAAGATATGGCGATCTGAAGATTTAGGGCACAAAACAGGTAAAAAATGGGTTTCGAATTTTTTTCCCCGCGCTCCGCCACCTGGACGACATGTGTCGAGCACTGATTGGATGAGTAATTCTCTCTCCTTCCCTTACCTAAAAGCATTCACAGAGTTTGCATTGTCAATTTCATGAAAAAATCTCTTGCATTCCACCATCAAAGAGGTATAAACCTGTTACAAATTGTGAAAAAGGTCTGATTCTTATAACTATCACTTGCTGGAGGTGAAAGAAGAAGTTTTCAATACCAAAAAGTTTTCAACCCTGAAGAAATGAGCCAAATCTGGCTTTTACTGTGCATGGGTCGAGCCCAGGAGAGAGAAAATGTAAAAAACGTGGGATCCCATTCCTCATTGATGGAAAATGCATTAAAACAGCATAGAGGACCTTACAAACCCATACCCTATCATTTTTGACCATATTGGAGAAGAATGCGACCCATTCTGTATTAAATTTGGTTGTTGAAATGTCATTTCTGGCCATGGACATGTACCAGAACCTTTTTTAAATTTTATCTATCCAAACTGAACCAAAATTATAAATTGACCATGGAATCATGTAGATAATTTTAACAGCTTTCCAATGATATAAAGAACGTGAAAATCCAAGCTCTGGATCAAAAGATATGATCGTTTGAAGATTTAGGGAAAAAACGACGCAAAAACAGATCAGCGGAATTTTTTTTCAAATTTTACCTCTTTTTTGTCTTTGGAATTTTTTTCAAAAATTCCCCACACTCTGCTGATCGGATGCCACGTGGCAGCTTCCTATTCGCTGTGGGCCTCAAATGGGAAAATTTTCCACAAAAACTCCGCCGAGCCATAACTTGAAAAATATAAGGAGTTAGGAGGTAAACTTTACCTTTCCAGAAAGCTAAGAGAGAGCTCTATCTGATGGCATCATTTTCAGAAAGCCTTGAGTGCCTGAAAATAAAAAAATAAGACTGAGGCACAAGAGAGGCAAGAACATAAGGAGTTAGCCACAAAAATGAGCTGGGACACCATTTTGGATAACAATTTTGGTGACTTAGAGGGGTCATCTGCCTGCTAGATGAAAATACCAATTACCTGAAGTAGTCCATTGGGAATGGAGTCATCAAATATTCTGTTTAGAACCTCAACTGACTTAGAATGTGCAAGGAGGAAGATGGAATATCACCTGATGGAAGCAAGAATTGTAAAACATCTCCATGGACAGCAAGCTGTGCCAAAGCACTTAGGGAAAAAAAAACTAACCTACAGCAAAATAATGTGCACAAGCACTTTGAGGAATGAAAATCTAATTTAATATTTACAAGGTGGTAAATTTCCCTCTAGAATCAACGCTTGAGATAGATTCCATTGACTGGAATCTGTAGTTCTTCACCATCCAATGAGGCCAATTGGAAAGCATTACTGTTCTTGCACTTTGTGACCATGTATGGGCCACTCCAAATGGCATCAAATTTTGAATGCCTTCCTGGTTTTGTTCTATCCACATCCCATTTCAACACTAGATCTCCAACCTGAAAAGATCTATCCTTGGCCTTCCTATCAAAAGTCTTTTTGATTAAAGCTTGATCCTTTTCCATTGCTTGGGATGCCTGATTTCTGACCTCCTGCAGCTCCATCAACTCTGCATATCTCACCTCCATGGGCTCAAAATCTAGCAACTCTAATTTCTTCATGAGTTCTAATGTTGGCAACTCAAGTGACATGGGCAAGATTTCCTCTCTTCCATAGACAAGTTTGAATGGAGTATTACCTGTGGATCTCTTGGGAGTTATCCTATCAGCCCATAAGGCTGATTTCAGTTTGGTATGCCAAGAACTTTGATTCTCATCAAAACTCCTCCTAATGATCCTCAACAAGTTCTTGTTTGTAGACTCGTCCTGGCCATTACCTTGAGGGTAATAGTTTGATGACGTGCTTAGGTAGATCCCGTTCTTGACAGCCCACTCAGTCACCTTAGATCCAATGAATGCCAATGCATTATCTGAGATTATTGTAGTAGGTATACCAAATCTGGTCACTATCCCCTCATAAAAGTCTAAGATGCTGGACTCATTTTCTTCTGTGAGTGCTACTACTTTATTCCATTTGGTGAAGTAGTCCGTGGCTGTCAAAATCCATTTGTGCCCTTGACTTGAATTGAGATTAATGAGTCCAATGAAGTCCAAACCCCATTGCATGAATGGCTGGTCAACTGAGATTGGATGCAATGGAAGGGCAGCAAGTCTCTCTTTTCCTGTGAAGAATGCACAATTCTTACACCTCTTAATCCATGCATAGCAATCACTGAAAATTTTAGGCCAATAATAACCAGCCTTCATGATTTTTAGAGCTATCACTCTTGGTGCAAAATGACCACTGGCTAGTCCACCATGGAACTCTTCCAACACCCTATGAATCTGATTTGTACTGATGCATCTCAGCAACACTCCATTCACATCTTTCTTGAACAAAACTCCATCAACAATGGCATATGAGATAGCCTGCAATCTGAAGTGTCTTCTTTTGGTCTTGCTCATCTTTGGAGGGCATAGGCCTGTGCTTAGGAAGTGCATTATACCTTGGGTCCAGCAAGGAGTGGGGGCAGCATTGTTTTCTTCTTGAGTGCCACATGGCTCATGGCTGTCTTGAACTGTCAAAACAACCTCTTCTTCATTGCATGCTTCTTTTTGCTTCCCCAAAATCAGCTGCTCACACAATCCTTTTCCTCTTACCAGCTTGGTGATTTTGATTTCATTGTCATACTCCATGACATGGGTGATCCAACCTACCCTTTTCTCATTTAAATCTTTGTTGAGGAGGAAGTCCTTAACCCCAGCATGTGAGACCAGCAACTGGACCTTGTTGTTTGAGACTAAATGCTTGAATTTCTTCAAGCTTCTGATTACTGCTAGCACATGCTTCTCAATAAAAGATTACTTCACCTCATAGTCATCTAGGCTCTGGCTGAAGAAGGCAATTGGCTGCTCATCATTATCCTTGTTCTGCTATACCAAAATGGCATAAATAGTGTCACTACCTCCAAATGCATAGAGGATGAAATCCTTGGAGAAGTCTAGGTTGATGAGAGTTGGTGCTTGAGAAATGGCTTCTTTGATTGCTTCAAAACTCTCCTTACCTTCTGTTGTCCACTTGAAATCCATGCTCTTCTTTAACATTTTTGTGATAGGTTTGACAAGGGCTGCAAAATCTGGGACAAACCTCCGACCAAAGTTTATCCTCCCCAAGAAACTCTGAAGGGCTTTTTTGTGGCTTGTCAATGGTAGTGCTCTTATGGCTTCAACTCTCTCTAGATCAATTGCTAATCCTTATTTGGAGACAATATGGCCAAGGATATTTCCTTAATGTGCAAGAAAGATACACTTCTTAGGATTCAAAGACACTCCAAATTTCCTACACCTCGTGAAAACTTGTCTCAAATGAGAGATGTGGTCTGCTGCATTTTTTGGAAAAAATAGTGATATCATCAAGGTAAATCAGCACCATGTTGTTAATAAAACCTTTGAACGCCATGTCCATTGCTCTTTGGAAGGTAGCACCAGCATTGGACAGCCCAAATGGCATCTTCCTGTATGCAAAAGTCCCCCATTTGGTTGTGAAGGCTATCTTGAACTGGTCTTCTTCCTTCACCATAATCTGATTGTAGCTGGAGTAGCCATCAAGTAGTGAAAACCTCTCAGAGCCAGCCACAACTTGCAAGATTTTCTCCATGGGAGGGAGTGGGTAATGGTCCTTGAGAGATGCTCTATTTAAGTCTCTGAAATCAACACACAATCTGATCTCCCCACTCTTCTTTCTGACTGGAACCAAGTTGGCAACCCAACTAGAATGCTTGATTGGGAATATGATTCTTGACTCAATCAGCTTGTCTAATTTTTTCCTCATGAGAGGCTCCATGTGTGGATTGACTGGTCTTTGTTTCTGCCTGACAAGCTTATTATTTGGATCCAATTTAATGGTATGCTGAGCTAAGTTGGGATTGAAACCTTTCAAATATTCATAGCTCCAAGAAAACACATCTGGGAATTCTTGACACAGTTGCATGAATTCATACCTTTCTTGTTCAATTGTCATCTTTCCAATTTGCAATGGTTTGTTCTCTTCTACCAAGATGGATACTGAATCCTCTCTCTTGACCTGAATGTTAACTTTCTCCTTTCTAAACTGATCATTGGGATTAAAAATGGACTCCAAAGTGATAAGTCCCTTGGGCAGCTTGTTAGTTCTCAGCAGTACCACTTGGTCACCATACTGCTGTTCCATTTTTTCTTGATTCTTAGTTGAGAACTCGGATTCTTCTTAAAAGAAATGGATGATTTGTTGGTCATTCTCAAACACTTGCCAACTGACATTATTATCTGGCACTGAAGGCCTCACAATCACATGGATGTTTGGTTGTACCTTGTCTTGTTGAATGCTTTCCACAATGTCAAAGGCTACCCCTACTGCTGCAAGCCTCTCAGCAACTTGATTCTCTTTCCTAGGAATGGATTTAATGCCAAAACCCTTAAAATCTTCAATGAGGTCCCACACCCTGTTCTTGTAGCACCTGAGTAAATCATTCTTGGTAGCATGCTTTCCCTTGACCTGATTTACAATCAATTCACTATCACCAAAGACTTGTAAGTTCTTTATTTTCTTCTTGATTTCCCAATGCATCCCTTGCACTAAGGCTTCATATTCAGCAGTGTTATTGGAGCATGCAAACTGAAATCTAAAAGCTGAATAGTACCTTACTCCTTGAGGTGAAACAAGTATGGCTCCAGTCCTGCACTTGTCTATGATTGATCATTAAAGATAGAAGAATGTAACTTCTTCCTTTCTAATTTCTTCGTGGAGGAGTTAATAGATATCAATACAATCCATCTTTCAGTTAATCAAAGAAGATCGGACAAACAACATGTCTTCATGATATCAATTTTTCATCTGTAAAATTACTTGCACGGGTCAGTTCATTGAATTGAGCATATTAATCACTGTAGATTGAGAAACAGGGATGGAAGCCTGTGTCTATGTGATATCCTCATCAAGTAAAAAAAATACAGAGAAGGAGTGCTGCACTATTTATAGATATTGCACAGGCCCACATACACAAAAGAGAAATAAGTTGCACGGTGTGCAACCACTGCAAAATGAATTAAGCTACCAATAACATCCGGGAAGCAGGAAGGAATTAGAAAAAAACAATATATTGTTTTTTAAACAATATAACAGTATAAAAAAACAAATATGGTTGATAAACCATATAACCAAAATAGCTTATTATTATTTAATTAATAAAATAATTAAATAATGGAACTATACATAATTAAGATTTAGGATAATGAAGAAAATTTGTATCCTAAACATTTCCCCCCCTATGTGCATTTTCTGAGAGATGAGGAGAGAAATGATGGGAAACAACTAAACTTGTCACGTGCAGTGACTTGTGAAATATAATCTGCTCGTTGTTAGCCGTTCCTTGGACAAAATTAAGGGATGTTGTGCCTCAACACATTTTCACTATTGAAATGAACCTGAACCTCAATGTGGCTTTGTTCTCTCGTGAAAAAACTAGATTGCGAACAAGTTTTAGAAACAACCGCATTGTCAACATACATGGTAGTAGGTTTGTCCTGTGGTATTCCAAGTCCTCCAGTATGCAGGACGTAGCCAAATCGCTCAGCAGAAGTTCCCTGCAGAACGATCCAGGCTTCTGTGGAAGAGTGAGAAACAACGTGTTGTTTCTTACTTCCCCATGATTTGGTCCAGATTCATAAAGAATACAAACCAAAGTGGATTTGTATCATCAATGTTACCTTGCATGATCTGAATCCGAATATCCGTCCAGAAGAAGTTTTCGTTCTTCGGTATTCTAGAACCAGATCCACTGATCCTTTGAGTATCTCAAATGAACTTTTTTCTGCTTTCAATGACAAACTTTGGGTTCCTACATGAAACCTGGGATAGATAGCTCATTAAAGTGATACTTGGTAAGCTGTTAGGTCAGGTCACTTGAGACTCCCAATCAACTACCGATAGGGAGTGGCCACTTACCTCAAGAGATGGATCTGAATGAGATAACTGTAATCTGTTCTCATAGTGTCGCAATGCGTGCACGCAATCCATGCTTCCATTCATAAAACTTCTCGAGTGTGGTCTTGGTATATTCATTGAGAAACAAAGATGTGATTCTCTTTCTGCCATACTTCTAGGTCCAGACCGTAGTGCATCAGCCGAGATCTGACATTGTCGCATTATCGCGTAAGATCTTTCTTCGTTCATCAACTCATCTCACTGAACTCGCCAGTGATGATAGAATCATCGACATAAAATACAACAATCACCATCCCCCCCCTTTCTTTTTGAGGTAGAGATTGGCGATCCCATATGGATTTCTGACGAATCAAGTTGTAGAGACGTCATCAAATTGATGTGTACATGCCCAGGGTGCTGTTGAGGCCATACAGAGATTTCCGAGTCTACCTATCTTTTCTTCTTGACAGGTACAACAATCCCTTAGGTTGAGTCATGTAGGACTTATTTCTTGTAAATCTCCATTCAGGAAGGCACTTTTATACGTCCATTGGGAACTTTCCCATCAAAAATTGAGCAGCTAGAGAAAAGATCATCCTGATCGTTTTGATCTTAGACATGGGAGGAAAATGTCTCCTATAGTCAATGCTTCTTTCTGTGCGTACCCCTTTGCTTACAAGTCTTGCTTTGTACTTGTTCCATGTCACATCTGCTTTGTACTTAGTTTTGAACTATCAATTGCATCCAATGGGTGCTCCCCTGGGGGAAGATCAACAAGCTGCCAAGTGTTATTCTTCATCACTGATTGATATTCAGAATACATGGCATCTTTCCAAGCTTTTGACTGTAGGGCTTATGGACGTAGAGGGCTTCGTCTGATTCATGGACTTCTCACAAAGCCCAAGTAACTATTCTCTGCGACTGTGAGTACGTGGTACCAGGGGGATGTAGCCGTGGAGCATCCACATCGCATATCATAATGTGCTTGGTACACCACTTCGGCATATGTTGGCCTGTTCCCTGGGGTTTGGTTCTATTGATCAACACCATCATCCCCATCATCATTTCATCTTCTGAGGGAACATTAGCCTTAAGTTTTTACAACGGCGTGAAAAAAATCTACATCTTGCGAGGCCGAATGAGGGTTCTCTGCTTCCTCTTCTCGAAAAACTCAAATCTCTGCCTTGTGAGACTTTCTGGTTTAGGATCAATCATCTATACCCAAGGTCTCTTCACATATTACCACTGAAGAGTGAGTTTTTTGAACTTCATGTTCAATTGTTTTCTATTTGATTGGGTTATGTGCATGCTTAACTTTGCACCGGAATACTCTGAGGTGTGCAATGATGTTTCCTTTTTAACCAGCGCTTCTTGTGGTGTTAATTTCCATCAAGGGCAGGTTGTGGGCACTCTGTTCAAAACAAATACACTGTGTTTACGCTTTCGCCCAAATGTCTTTGCAGTCTGGGAATCTCGATCTGCATCGCACCCATTTCCATGATAGTACACTTTCTTCTCTTCAACAAACACCATTTTTTTGCCCCCGGTGTGTGGTGGAGGAGGCATTTTCGACTAATCCCGTGAATTTGTAGGTAGTCTCTGAACTCTCACTGGTGAATTCTCCCCCTCGATCTGAGCGGAGGACGAGGAGGCGAAGAGTTCTGATGTGATGACCAGTTTCTTTCTCAACTGCACTTGAACCTTTTTTGAATTTTTCAAGGCTTCACTTTTCTTGCTGAAGACAAAAAAATCCACATGTCAGTGAAATAATCGTCAACACAGAGCAGGAAGCTACTGGAACCCTGAATGACTTGGCGCATCGATCACACAGATCGGTAATGAACTAGGTCAAGTTTACCATGAGCTCGAAAAGTACTCTTTGGAATGAAACTCTGTGTTGTTTTTCATTGCCTAAGTAGTGAGGACACTGACTGTATCCTTTTGAAGAGATGGTTAGCCCAGTACCATATACACCGGCGAAGTGTTTCGAAGATATTAGAAAACTTTACATGACCAATCCTGATGCCACAACTGGGCTGAGGTGGAGTTTTAGCAACAAGTGCTTATCGTTTTGTGAAATTGAAGTCAAGTTGAAATATTGTTCCACACATTTGAGGGCTTTGTAAGTATTTTCGAGCTCTGGATTATCTCGAATCAAACACATTTTCTTGTAAGATTGCACTTCAAAGTCAATTTTCAGGTATGATCTAGGAGTTGACTGACCGAAAGAAGATTCTTTGTTTCAACCCAGGGGACATTTATAGAACATTGGACTAGTCTACAGTTGCATGAACAAGGGGTAGAGAAATGTTTCCAATCCCCTGAACGTATATAGAGAATAATATCCCACACGAAACATGATTTGATGGCGTGTCCCTCATTGAAATAAACAAGTCTCTGTGGCCGGTCATGTGTTCGAGTGGCTCCCGAATATCAACATACCAGATGTACTAGATGACGGGATGGTTCACTTGGACGAGCAGTGAATAAGAAGTCGTCATTGTCTGACTTTCTTGTTGCTCAACCAATATTACCTTGCTGGTGGGGTCTTCTTTTCCAGTTCCCCTTTTTGCCGTGATAGTTGTTGTGAATGTTCCCTTGTAAGTTTGTGGGTTTTGGTCCGAACTGCTTGATGAACATTTCTTATAAGGTTTTAAACAACATTCTGCAAGTCATGTCCTCTTGTGCAAATTGGCATCGCGTATTCTGGTGATGTCCCCATGATACTTGATCTGATGTGGGGACTTCTGATAGGATTTAGGTGTCCTTTACCTTTTCCTTTCCATTTTTGATGTGAAACAGTGCCTGCTCCTCTTCATCATCCTTGTGCTGCATTGCTTCCTCTTGTTGCAGTAGATTGACTAGCTTGTCAAAACAATTGTCGTATCTGAAAAGTTTAGGTTGTTGACAAAAATGTGGTAAGAAGAAGGGAGAGCTCTCAGAACAATGGGAACGAGAGATTCATATTTGAACTCTTCTCATAGGGCTAGAATTGAAGGCCCTCAACTCTGAACTCTTCTTAGGAAGGCTTCAATTTTCCTCATTCTGCTGAATTTCAATTAGGTAACTGACTCTCGCAAATTGAGTATGAAAATTTCTTGTTCTTAGCCTCATATATGTGCTCAGCTTATCCCAAGCTTATTTTGCTGATGTGCATCTCGAATGTGGGGATTGCAATCTTCGGATACTCAACCAATGATGATGCGTTTTGACTTTCTGATCTGCTATATCAAATGTCGTTGTTGTGAGTGGCACAGTTGGTGATCGTGGTGAGAGTCCAGTCAAAAACAGGCCAGATTTCTCAAACTCCAAGTTGTCGTCTTGATTTTTGCTCCAAGCAGCCCATAGTTGCTTCCTCTGAGCAATGTGAATCCGGAAGAAAAAAATTC
The DNA here is from genome assembly GCA_019776745.2 of Taxus chinensis. Lineage (NCBI taxonomy): Eukaryota > Viridiplantae > Streptophyta > Pinopsida > Cupressales > Taxaceae > Taxus > Taxus chinensis. The sequence goes on along the minus strand of CM034147.1, from coordinate 473,296,336 downwards.
GGAGGCTATTGGTGCCCATTTGAGAGATCATGACAGGGTTTGGCTCTTATCCACCCCAAGTATTAGGTCTCCCAATCATATACCGTCAAATCGTATACAACGAACCTTTCTTATACGCGCCTCATTGATATACCCGTCGGTACGTGGAAAAAAGAAGCTCGCCTTCTATATACCTGGTGATAGTGAAAGAGGCGTTAAAGTATGTGAACGAATAATACGTGGTACCCAGAGAGTACTGATGGCGGTCTGTGTGTGATTATAACACCGGTCAAAGAAATATCCTCATACGCGCCGCGTTAACTCATATATACTGGATTATTTTTCAGTCTGGTGATTTATGTCTGCCACTCGTTCACAGACGGATGGATGCGTTCATAGTGTGGGCACTGTGACCTTATACTCACAGGCAGGTTTATAGGGACGATGCCCCAGATGATGTGTTTGCAGACAGATTAGGACGTTAAGTGCAGTAGGTCGTGACGGCTTTACGAAGAGCTTCCCAGAGGCCACTGTGTATACCGAACGTTAGCGAATGAAGATCTAGGATCTCGTGAGTGTTACAGAACCAATTGACTTTTTTTTATAACAAGTCTGCTAGTTTCTGAGCAGTTACAAAGTTGCAGTTGACTAGGAACTGCAATTAGTACATATGCAGTCCAATTTTGAATAACAGGCAAAAATTTCAGTTTTGGGGTCCTGTGACCCCTGAGCCCAAAATGCTAAAAATTGCGAAAAAAAATAATCTAAAAAGCAATGTTTAGGTGGGTCCCTCCTTTTTGCAAGAAAAATGTCTAAATGAGAAAAAACAACCAGATAGGAGACATTTTTTTTTGTTTACCCTAAGTTAGGGATTTCTCCGGAAAACAAAAAAGAAGAAAAGAGAAAAGAAAAAAACAAAAAATTTAGTTAGTTGTAACTAAATCAAAACTCCCCCTTCTACTGTTTTATCCGTTCCGCTAGAATTTCCGCCAGGTGCACAAGGAAGTTTTTTGAGTGTTTTTATGGGCTTTTTCCTCAAACCTCTCCTCACTCCCAAGGTGCAATGCACTAGCCAACGTGCCCACTTGCCTTGGACTATGAAAGGAGGAATTTGGTATTTATTAACAAGAAAATGGGGACTTACCTCTTTAAAAAAATGTAACTTTGTGAGCCTCCACGTGGCGCATGTCGTGAAGGGCGTTTTGAGGGTTGTAATTGCCTAAAAACCGGGATCTGAAGCTTCTCTTTTCACCTCCCACGCCTTTGTATTCTCCTTGTGGGCCCGTTTTTTAGCTTCCCACGCACTGATTTGCAAGTCAAGACCGCGTTTTTTTTGTGTTTGGGCACGTTTTTATTGTCTTGCCACGCACTGAACAGGTCAGATCTGAGAATTGGGTGCTTTTTTTAGCTTCCTTGGACTAGTTTTTTTTCCCTTTGGCCACTTTTGAATTACCTTGGCCACGTTTTTATTGCCTGGGACACTGTTCTTACTGCTGGCCCACGTTTTTTTATGCCTGGGGCGCATTTTTTTGTGTTTGTTTGCTTGCACAGGCCGTGGTGGACAGCAAGGGCTGTATCTCAAAAAAACGTTTTTGTCTCCTGTATATAGGTTGCTGATCAAGAAAAACGCGTGGTATGTAAATGGCGCGGGCGAGGGAATTTTTTTCTATTGTTTTTGCCCCTTGGCCGACTGTTATTGCCTTGTCTGACTATTATGTTGTTGCATCTCGTGGGGTTTGTGGGTGGGCTTCGACCCCAAACATGGCTCGCCAATGCTTAAAACAAAGCCGATCCCTACATCCCCAACTTGGGCATGTTCAATAGACCTCGCAAAACAAGCCAATCAATTCCAAATACAGTAAAACAAAACCCCTTATTGGATTTTTTTTTTATTATCAATATCTGGGAGCAATTTTTTCCTGGTGATGAGTGCACCATTGCAAAAAAATTTGTGTTCCAAACACCTTGACGAATCTGGGGATGTGGAAAGGCATATATGAGCTGGGGAGGTTTGTATGAGCTTGCACAGCTCTCTATTGCTGCATACTCTTCTCCAATCCTTCTCTATTTCTGTTTGCATTCTTTTTTTGCCACTCCTTCACAGGGCCAGAATTTCACTCTGGGACCAAATGTCGATTGAGAAAATGGAGGAAGCTTGTTTATTTTATTTAATCTCAAATCCAGTAAAAATTTACAGAGCATGGTCTACATATCTTTATAGATATTACACAGACGGTTACAACCAGAAAGAGAAGTTGCACAAGTGCAACTAAAAACCCCGTATGAAATAATACAAAAAAAAATATTGTTATAAATCTACAACGAACAATAAACTCATATGAGAATAATGTGATTATTAAAACATAACCATATAAAAATAAATCTAAATAACCTATTTATCTAATAAATAATATGAAATTAGTATTTACCCTAATAAAAATCTAATATATGAGTAGTGCATCAAAACAATAATATTACATTATGAAAATAAATTTTGAACATCCAAGTATAAACTCATTACACATTTCATACGTGAGACGTTACATTCTTGTTCATAGACATAGATGTTATGTACTACAAAAGAAAAAATCTATATCAAAAAAAAGGAAAAAGTCTACATTTTCAAGGAATAATGTTATATTCTCAACTTATTACAACAATATCATAACTCACTACAATTACATGTGACAATATCACACTTTTAGTTGTAGGCATCCATCAGATTTACAATCACTATCACACTCATCTGCCAGTCCAAACGACTGTATCTCTCTCCATTGTTCATACCTCCAACAACATTACAAGCTCTTCTAGTTAGACGAATGTAACATCATCCCACCAGTCAAGAACATTCTTCGTGGAGGAGTAATAGCTAGTCCAATTGCCATCCAGCGGTGAGTGTAATGAAAGAAGTTTGATGTCAGAGTACCACCATGTCTTCATTTATAGGTCAAGTTTCATCTGCCAAATCTACTTGCAAGGGTCATTTCATTCAATCGATCCATCTGCTAGTCACTGTAAATTGAGAAACAGGGACGGAAGCCTATGTAATTTTATTAATCTCAATCAACTAAAAAATTACAGTGAATAGGCTGCAATATTTATAGATATTGCACAGCCAAAATACATCACGGGAGAATGATTTGCACAGGGTGCAACCAAATGCCAGAATAAACAAGCTTCCAATAACATCCTGGGAAGCAACAATTAGACATAAAAACAAATATATTGTTGAAAACAATATAACAGTATGTATACAGACAAATATGGTATGATTAACCATATAAAAAAATAACTATTTATTATTTAATTAATTGAATTAATTAAATAAATGAACTATGCAGAATTAATATTTAGGATAATAATATTTAATCCCAACATTCCCCCCCTTAATTGTGCATTGTTCTGAAGAGATGAGGAGGAGAAATGCTGCTCTGAACAACTCGAACTTGTCACGTGCAAGTGACTTTGTGAAAATATCTGCTCGTTGTTCAGCCCGGTTGGACAAAACTGAAGCTGGATGTTGTGCTTCAACACATGTTTCGCGTATGAAATGAACCTGAACTTCAATGTGCTTTGTTCTCTTGTGAAAAACTAGATTGCGAACAAGTTTGAGAACACCTTCATTGTCAACATACATGGTGGTCAGTTTGTCCTGTGGTATTCCAAGTCCTTCCAGTATGCGACGTAGCCAAATCGCTTCACATACAGCTTCTCCTGCAAAACGGATACTCAGCTTCTGTGGAAAAGCGAGAAACAAAGTGTTGTTTCTTACTTCCCCATGATATTGGTCCAGATTCCATAAAGAATACAAATCGCAGAAGTGGATTTTCTATCATTAATGTTACCTGCGATGATCTGAAATCCGAATATCCAGTCAAGAAGAAGTTTTCATTCTTCTTGTATTCTAGACCAAGATCCACTGTATTCTCTTTGAGATATCTCAAAATGCGCTTTGCTGCTTTCCAATGACAAATTTTGGGTTCCTGCATGAACGCTGGATAGATAGCTCACTACAAAGCTGATATCTGGTCTAGTGTAGGTCAGGTAAATGAGACTCCTAATCAACTGTCGATAGAGAGTGGCACTGTACCTCAGGAGATGGATCTGAACGAGATAACTGTAATCTGTTCTCCATAGGTGTAGGCAATTGGTGTGTAATCCATCATCCTAATTTTCTTGAGCATTTTCTTGGTATATTTCATTTTGAGAAACAAAGATATGATTCTCTTTCTGTCATACTTCTAGTCCAAGACGAGTAGTTGCATAAGCCCAAGATCTGTCATGTTCGAGTATGATCGCTTAAGATCTTTCTTTGTTTCATCAATCATCTTCACTGAACTTCCAGTGATGACTAGATCATACGACATAAACTACAACAATCACCATCTCCCCCCCTTGCTTTTTGAGGTAGAGATTGGGATCGTATGGATTTCTGACGAATCCATGTTGTACGAGATGCTCATCAATCTTGATGTACCATGCCCGGTGGTGCCTGTTTGAGGCCATACAGAGATTTCCTGAGTCTGCATACCTTTTCTTCTTGACCAAGTACAACATATCCCTCAGGTTGAGTCATGTAGACTTCTTCTTGCAAATCTCCATTCAGGAAGGGCAATTTTTACGTCCATTTGGTGAACTTTCCATGCCAAACTAAGCAACTAGAGAAAAGATCATCCTAATCGTTTTGATCTTAGCTGTGGGAGCAAATGTTCTCCTCATAGTCGATGCCTTCTTTCTGTGCGTACCCCTTTGCTACAAGCCTTTGCTTTGCACTTGTCCACTGTCCCACCTGCTTTGTACTTAGTTTTGAATATCCATCTGCAAACCAATGGGTTTCTTCCCTTGGGTGGAAGATCAACAAGCTGCCAAGTGTTATTCTTCATCACTGATTGATATTCAGAATCCATGGCATCTTTCCAAGCTTTTGACTGTAGGGCTTCCTGGACTGTAGAGGGGCTTGTCTGATTCAATAACTCTACTCATCAAGGCAAAGTTAACTTCTTCTCTTGCTTTACTGTGAGTCCGTGGTCCAGAGGGGTGGATGTATCTGGTGGAGCATCCAATCTTGCATCTCGTAATGTACTTATACACCATTTAGGCATACGTTGACCTGTTCCCATGGGTTGTGGTTCTATTCTGAACACCATCATCATCCCCATCATCACTTTCATCTTCTGAAGGGGAACATTAGCTTCAATTTTTACAACTGGTGAAAAATCTACATCTTGCGAGTCCGAGAGGAGGAGTCTCTGCTTCCTTCTTCTCGAAAAACTCAACATCTCTGCTTGTGTAGACTTTTCTGGTCTTAGGATCCATCAGTCTGTACCCAAGAGTCTCTTCACTGTATCCAATGAAGATGAGATTTTGTGACTTCATGTCCAATTTCTTTCTATTATGTGTTGGGTATGTGCATGCTGGCTTTGCACCGCGAATACTCTAAGGTGTGCAATGGGATGGTTTCCTTTTTAACCATGCTTCTTGTGGTGTAATTCCATCAAGAGCCAGTTTTGGGTGTGCTCTGTTTAACAAATACACTGTTGTCTTTGCTACTTATGCCTAGAAATTCTTTGCAAGTATAGAATCATCAATCATGCATCGTACCATTTCCATGATAGTACGATTTCTTCTCTCAACAACACCATTTTTCTGCAGTGTGTGTGGAGGAGGCATTTGTCGACGAATCCCGGTGAGTTTGTAGGTAGTCTCTAAACTCATCACTAGTGAATTCCCCCCCCTCGATCTGAGCGGAGAGAGTTCTGATGTGGACTGACGACCAGTTTCTTTCTCAACTACCACTTTGAACTTTTTGAATGTTTCAAAGGCTTCACTTTTCTTGCGAAGACAAAAAATCCACATTTTCCGTGAATAATCGTCAACACAGAGCATGAAGTACTGGAACCCTGAATGACTTGGCTGCATCGGACCACACAGATCGGTATGAACTAGGTCAAGTTTACCATGAGCTCGAAAAGTACTCTTTTGGAATGAAACTCTGTGTTGTTTTCTTGCTAAGTAGTGAGGACACTTATCTGTATCCTTTTGAAGAGATGGTAGCCCATGTACCATATTACACCGGCGAAGTGTTTCGAGATATTAGAAACTTACATGACCAAATCTCTGATGCCACAACTGGGCTGAGGTGGAGTTTTTAGCCACAAGTGCTTGATCGTTTTTGTGAATGAAGTCAAGTTGAAATATTTGTCCCACATTTGAGGCTTTTGTAATTATTTTCGAGCCTCTGGATTTATCTCGAATCAAACACATTTTCTTGTCAGATTGACTATCAAAGTCAATTTTCAGGTTATGATCTAGGAGTTGACTGACCGAAAGAAGATTCTTTGTCAACCCAGGGACATATAGAACATCTGATAGTCTACAGTTGCATGAACCAAGGGGTAGAGAAATGTTTCCAATCCCCTGAACTGTATATGAAGAATCATCTCCCAACGAAACATGATTTTTTGATGGCGTGTCCCTCATTGAAATAAACCAGTCTCTGTGGCCGGTCATGTGTCGAGTGGCTCCCGAATCAACATACCAGATGTCACTAGATGACGTGGATGGTTCACTTGATCGAGCAGTGAATAAGAAGTCTTCATTGTCTGACTTTTCTTGTTGCTCAACAATATTACCTTGCTGGTGGGGTCTTCTTTTCCAGTTCCCCTTTTTCTGCCCGTGATAGTTGTTTGAATGTCCCTTGTAAGTTTGTTGTTGTTTTGGTCCAGAATTGCTTGATGAACCTTTCTTATAAGTGTTAAACCAACATTCTTGCAAGTCATGTCCTCTTTTGCAAATTGGACATCGCTTCTTCTGTTGATTGTCCCCATGATACTGATTCTGATGTGGGGACTTCTGATAGGATTTAGGTTTTCCTTTACCTTTTCCTTTCCATTTTTGATGTGAAGACAGTGCCTGCTCCTCTTCATCATCCTTGTTGTGCATTGCTTCCTCTTGTTGCAGTAGATTTACTAGCTTGTCAAAACTAATTGTCGTATCTGAAAAGTTTAGAGTTGTGACAAAAATGTGGTAAGAAGAAGGGAGAGCTCTCAGAACAATGGGAACGAGAGATTCATCTTTGAACTCTTCTCCTAGGGCTAGAAGTGAAGCCCTCAACTCTGCAACTCTTCTTAGGAAGGCTTCAATTTTCTCATTCTGCTTGAATTTCAATGTATGTAACTGACTCTGCAAATTGAGTATGAAATTCTTGTTCTTAGCCTCATATATTGTGCTCAGCTTATCCCAAGCTTATTTTGCTGATGTGGCATCTCGAATGTGGGCTTGCACATCTTCGGATACTCCAAACAAGATGATGAGTTTTGCTTTCTGATCTGCTCTATCAAATTGTCGTTGTTGAGTTGCATCAGTTGGTGATCTGGTTAGAGTACCAGTCACAACAGGCCAGATTTCTTCAAACTCAAGTTGTGTCTTGATTTTTGTCTTCCAAGCAGCATAGTTGCTTCCTCTGAGCAATTGTGAATCCGGAAGAAAAAATTTGGAGGCATTGGTGCCCATTTTGCAGAGATCACTGACAGGGTTTGGCTCTTATCACTCCAAGTATTAGGTCTCCCAATCTATATACCGTCAATCCGATATACCGAACCTTTCTATATACGCGCCCTTCTGATATACCCGTCGGTACGTGGAAGAAGCTCGCCCTTTCTATATACCTGGTGATACGTGAAAGAGGCGTTAACGTATGTGAAAGAATTCAATACGTGGTACCAAGATAGTACTGATGGGGTCTGTGTGATTATTAACACCGGCTCAAAGAAATATCCTCATACGCGCGCGTAACTTCACTATATACTTGGATAATTTTTCAGTCTGGATTTATGTCTTGCAATCGTTCACAGACGGATGGGATGGTTCATAGTGTGTGCACTGTGACCTTATTACTCCCCGTCGGTTTATAGGGACGATGCCCAGATGATGTTGTTGCAGCTATATTAGGCGTTAAGTGCAGTAGTAGTCGTGACGGCTTTACCCGTAAGCGCTTCCCAGAGGCACTGTGTATACCGAACGTTGCGAATGAGATCTAGGATCTCGTGAGTGTTACAGAACCAATTTTACTTTTTTTTATTACAATTCTGCTAGTTTCTGAGCAGTTACAAAGTTTTGCAGTTGACTATGGTAACCTGCAAATTAGTACAATATGCAGTACAATTTTGAATAACAGGCAAAAAATTTCAGTTTTGGGGTCCTGGTGACCTCCTGAGCCCAAAATGCTAAAAATTGCAAAAAAATAGCTAAAAATGCAATTTTTAGGTGGGTCTCCTTTTGCAAAAAATGTCTGAAATGAGAAAACAGACCAGATAGGAGAAATTTTTTTTTTTACCCTAAGTTAGGGATTTCTCCGCTAAATTTAGTTAGTTGTAACTAAATTCAAAAAAGCCTGCTAAGTTTAGCAGTTCCGCTAGAATTTCCGCCAGGTGCAAAAGGAGAGTTTTTGAGTGTTTTTAGTGGGATTTGATCCTCAAACCTCTCACTCCCAAGGTGCATGCACTAGCCAACTTGCCCACTTGGGGCACTTGGACTATGAAAGGAAGGAATTTGTATTTATTGACAAGAAAATGGACTTACCTCTTTAAAAAAATGTAACTTTGTGAGCCTCCACGTGGCGCATGCTCGTGAAGAGGCGTTTTGAGGGTTGTAATTGCCTAAAAACCGGATCTGAAGCTTCTCTTTTCACCTCCACGCCTTTGTATTCTCCTTTGGCCACGTTTTTTAGCTTCCCACGCACTGATTTGCAAGTGCAGACCGCGTTTTTTTGTGTTTGGGCACGTTTTTTGTCTTGCCACGCACTGAACAGGTCCAGATCTGAGATTGGGTGCTTTTTTACTTCCTTGGACTATGTTTTTTTCCCTTTGGCCACGTTTTGAATTACCTTGGCCACGTTTTTATTGCCTGGGCACTGTTCTTACATGCTTGGCCACGTTTTTTTAATGCCTGGGCCGCATTTTTTGTGTTTGTTTGCTTGCACAGGCCGCGGTGGACAGCAAAGGGCATGTATGCTCAAAAAAACGTTTTTGTCTCCTTGTATAGGTTGCTGGATCAAGAAAAACGCGTGGTATGTAGAATGGCGCGGGCGAGGGAGATTTTTGCTATTGTTTATTGCCTTGGCCGACTGTTATTGCCTTGGCTGACTATTATTGTTGTTGCATGCTCGTGGGGTTGGTGTGTGGGCTTGACCCCAAACAATGGCTCGCCCAATGCTTAAAACAAAGCTCGATCTACTATATCCCCAACTTGGCATGTTCAATAGACCTCCAAAACAAGCCAAGCAAATTCCAAATACAGTAAAACAAAACCCTTATTGGGATTTTTTTTTTATTATCAATATCTGGAGCAATTTTTGCCTGGTGATGAGTGCACCAGTGCAAAAAAATTTGTGTTCCAAACACCCGGAACGAACTGGGGGATGTGGAAAGGCATAGATGAGGCTGGGAGGTTGCAGGAGGCTGCACAGGCTCTCTATTGCTGCATACTCTTCTCCAATCTTCTCTATTTCTGTTGCATTCTTTTTCCACTCCTTCACAGGGCCAGAATTTCACTCTGGTACCAAATGTCGATTGAGAAACAGGGACGGAAGCTTGTGTTATTTTATTAATCTCAATCAAGTAAAAAATTACAGAGAATGGGCTACAATATTTATAGATATTGCACAGCCAAATACTGTAACATCCCCATTTTAAAACACCAGAACAAGGGAATTTTTTTTTTTTTTAAAATAACGTTCTCTGTTATGAATTATAAAATTCAAACACACGTTCGAGATTTAGTAATTGTTCTCTGCCCAAACCACACAGTTTGGATCATACAATTTCTTTCAAAAACGAATGTTCCCTGTTCAAATATTTACAATATGGAACACACATTCAATGCCATTCAATCTCATAACAGATTCTATATGCTGCTGTAAATGACTCGATGAACTGCCGATCTTCCATTTTCATGGCTCGGAGTTTCAACGATCCTTCATTTCATGACTCGGCAACAACCGATCCGTTCATGTACATGACTCGGCAACAACCGATCCTTCATGTCTGTTTATGGCATAGTATATTTTATATACTTGTTCTCATAACCTTCCCCGGTTATCGAAGTGATCCATTTAAGAAGCCTATCTGAATATCTGTTACTGATATTCATCTGACATTCTGCATCTTAAATTAAGTGATAAGGACAACGCAACCAACAATTGCGATACTTTGGCCAAAGATTTTCACATGCTTTGCATGATCATATTCCTAAATGTGATACACATCTACAGAATATGTCCTTCACTTCACTTCACCTGTTATCTAGAATGGTCTTTCCTGGTTCCTACCAGTCCTCATTGTTTAAGTTCCGTTTTTAAACTTTCGATACCAGCCAGTAATATGAGCGGGTATAGGAAGGCACTCCTGGTAACTAAAGATACGCAGACATACGGTGTCGTTACCCCACGACTCTGTGTGTCTGATTACCTTTAGTATTCCGGAGTCACTCCGTATACCAGATCATACCCTATCCCCACCCCAGCTAAGATCTACACATTCAGCCTATGTATTCTAAATGTTTTAATTCGGGAGAGGGCATTACTATATGTCAGCTGCAACAATGTGTCGTCATGAAGACCCCGTCTTCATGAAGACACCTTGCTGTAGCTGGCGTATACCAATGTCCTGCAGAATTCTCCCAATGAGAATACACATCCTACCCAAGTGACTTAGCCACGAGTTAATAGTTTTAAGCAATTTTCAGCATCCACGCTGATCCCTTGATCCTTGTTTCCGTTGCAGTTGTATATAACTAAGAAGGACTAAACTGTCCTTTAGTTTGTTATGTATCGTCTCCTTCGTACCGAAGGGTTACATTTCCTTACTTGGTCCATTTCTTAATCATTAGATTAAGCATTCCGTACCGACGGACATAATAAGTTTACCTACTAAACTTAACCAAGATGTTTCCAACTGCAACTTATTTCAGAATATTAACTTATTAGACGTCATTCAAACGAGGTCTAATCCTTGAGAAATGAATTCATTTATTTCCCTTCAACGTTATATAGTTAAGGATCATTAGTTATGAACATATGCATCCAATAACCTTTATTATGAATTTTATCAAACGGGATCATTAATGAGGTTCGAAAACGAAGTTCGAATACTCCCAATTTAAATTGATATTCCTTAGCTCCTAAGCTAATCCTGAATACCCTCTGATTATAAAATCATATTCTTCTTAATCCTTTTTAATGTCAATTCATAATTCATCTTTACCCAAGTATGAATTAATTGCATTGTTCAACTTTAAAGGTTGGTATTTAAGATAAGAATAGATATCAGTTTCAATTCAGCATCCATCCGAGGATTATGAAACGATTCCAAATCAAGAATTAACACCTTATTCCCAATTTATATAACAATATCAAACTGATTATAATTATTGAAAATATCACACTTGTAACTGTATTCAATATTTCAAGTCATAATTTGTACATTTGCCAATCCAACTGATTGGGTATAACTTTTACAAAAGCCTCCATACAACTCATGGACAGAAGAATATATTTTCTTCGTTCACAATTCCTCAAAGAGGAATAAAAGCAACAGTTACAATTTAATTTACATTTAATCAAGAGACATCAGAAAACAGCCAAGTCTTCATTCTAATCAAATTCCATCTGCAAAATGAATTGCACGAGTCAGTTCAATGAACTGAGCACATTAAGCACTTATCCTTAAAATAAGATGCTTCAACTAACTGTTTCAATAAAAGAACCCTACTTTTATGAAACAACAGCAAAACATCAATCTCGAAAAGCACAAAAGGAGAGATCAGCATACCCACTAATTCATCAAAATATCATCACAACCAGCCAAGGGACTGCTGTCCCGTTTTCACATAATCATTGCAAGTATCAATTTACAGTATTTGCAAAGTTAGGAATACAAGTAGCTTGCTGCCTACATAGCATACAGTTATGTTTTCCACGCCTTTCATTAATAACAATTGCAAGGAATGAAACTAACTGAAAAATAAATCCATTACTTTCCTTTCCATTCATGAAGCATATTAATTTTTAAGGCATTCAAGTACAACAAGAAAGCGAACAGCAATGCATATAGTAGCTCCCATCTAAGCACTATAAAATTCATCATTCACGAATTCCAGATTTCCAACTTAATGAAATAAAAAGATCATTTTTCTAAAACATTAATTCATATCTCTTATTTCTTTCCGCATGACTGTCCGTAAACCATGGAATTCAGATGAAAGACAAATCAACATAACATTTCAGAGTGAAACTTACAAAATCCACTCGGAATTCACTTTATGGCAGCAAGAATAATTTCATTTACTTCCAGTTCATATGAATGCCAAACAGGTTAGTAAGACATTATATTTATCGATGCGGGCAAACCATATCAATATGTATACTAGGGTATTTCGCTATACTAGAAGATTCCCTACTTCTTACACTGTATAGCTAACCAACAACAAATTTGCAACCACGCAAGTATATATATCCATATAATCTTTTATGCCTCTGAACACATATAGTTCTTACTAGGAAATGGTACATGGCTGTTACCCTACAGCAAGACCGTGTCTTAGACACTATAATTCCAATCACACTTTCAGAATCCCAAATAACAAAAAGAGAAGAACTCATTCTCTACTATTTCATTAAGAATAATCATTATATTCTGAATGAAGTAAAAACATTCAATCACGTTTTTCTAAGCAAGACAACTCAACTTAGAAAGATAACAGAGTAAACGTTCTCATTGATAAGCATCTCACATAACCATTACAGCTGCAATCCAACGAGCTACAGTAATGAACAATCCAGCCAAGTTTGCATTCACAAGATAGTAAACATAATAATAATATCAGAAGGTCAAACTTTGACTGCTAGACGCAATGGAATCAACCTTCATTACAGCATGAGGAATTTATAATCATTCATTGCACAGAATACAAACTAGTTTATAGTTGCGTCAATAGTCTGATTAAGAAGGCTGAACAGTATCAAGAAAACACAATGAATCCATCTTATCTACACCGTAAGAGAGTCATACTTCATTAAGGAGTTCAGAAGGAAAAACTATTCCTTTTTCCAACTTCTCACGAACATTCATATAAAATTTTAATGTCCATTCCCTTAAAATACAAGATACCATTTCTTCATAATCCGAAATAGCAAGGGGAGAGAGAGTAATCTTATCCCTTTTAAGCAAGAAGAAAATGAACAGCCAAAACCGTGATATCTTTCCTTTTCCCAAGGCTATTCGTGTGCTTATAAGAGAAAAAAAATGTTGTATTCACAATAATCAAAATATCCAGAGAGAGAAAAAGAATTTATTTCCTTTTCAAAAGAAGTTTCAGTATAGAACGACCTTAAACTTCTCATACACCCTGTACCACCATATCACGAAAGACCATATGACAAGAGCATTATCATAGTGGTGAAAACAACCATTCAGCCTACCAGTTCAGGATATTAAAATTCTAAACAGTGAATACCCATTCCATGAAGCCCAAAAGAAATGGTATTCCTTTTAATTCAGAACAACATATAGCAAACAAAAAGATCTTATTTCCTTCAATGAAACTTCAGTACAGAAACAACGTCAAGCCGCTCACACAGCCTTCACCATTTTATCTCATAAGTTCATGTGACAAAAGACAATCACACAACAACAAACAATTCATACTACCTGTACTGATCCTATAAAACATCTATTTCAAACCACCATACTGTCAACAAACCAGCACGTCGTGGAAGTGTTTCCAACCATTCAATGCAAGGACGGATTATCCACAACAGCAAGGGGACGACTGTACCCCGTTATTTCCAAAAATGACAGCAAGAAAGGAAGGAAACCCATATCATAGCAACAAAAACACGACTGAAATTCTATCTTCTCTTCACATGTAATAGCAGTTCCAAGCACAACATCAAGGAGAACGATTCCACAATAAGGAAAAGTTTTAACAGCCTGTCCACTCCATACCACATGTATAAAGGGAGAAAAGGTTTATTCCTTTCTACAACACTGTCAGCAACCACAACGGAATTTCCCATTCCAACCAAATTTAAACAACAACAAATCAATGCCGAGCAACCAAGGCCGTTTCTTATCATTTTTCAAGAAAAAAGGGAAGGCATGAATCAACAAATCCATTTCCAAATCAATCTCAAAAACAATCAAGCAATCCCAACCCAAGAGCAGGGTTGTTTTAATGAAACATTTAAATTAAGCAAAGATTTTAAAGAGAAGGGCTTAACATGCCTGTAATCTCTTTTCCAGAACTCGAAGAAAGCTTCGTTTTGCCGCGTTTTTCTTCCACAACGGAAACACAATATTCCCGGCACTTTCTTCCTTCTTCTTGGCTGATCAACAGCCTCAAAACCTCCAAGAGAATGTCAAATGCAAGAGCTGGTTCGACTGAACCAGACCAAGAAACCGAATGCAGATCAACTTTGCAAAAGCTCGAATGAACAAAAATGAAAATCAAAATTCCCTCATGCTGTTTCCAAGGCAAGTTGGTCGCGAGGACCCAAAAACAATTAATGCATTAAAGGCTTGCCTTTCTCCTCATTTTCCACGCCACCTCCACTTGGGTTGGCAAGTCTCCAACTCCCAAATTTTCCAAGCAAACTAAATTTAGCCAAAATTCCAAAGAGATACCTCTATTTCTTACCTGCCCCGCCAAAACTGGCGCTGCCCATGTATGGGCTTTTAAATTAATGCTAATGAATACTCCCCTCTATCCTTATCCTCTCCTTCCAAGGGTCTGCGCGCCCTTTTTAGATTAGGATTAGTTTAGGTGGCATGTGTGTTCAACCTAGGCCTTAGTTTAGTCTTAGGTTTTTATTTTCCCCTTTTTTTTATTTTTTTTTATTTAAAAATCCATTTAGGATTAATAATGTAGGATGCATGTTAGGACTTAGGATTAGTTTAGGTTTAATCCACACTAACCACTAACACTAACAATTTCCATCCCGCCCCTACTAACATCCATGTTAACACAAAGCAGGGCGTACCGTCCTTCCAATTACATGCCAAGGCCACCCGTGTCCAGGCGTTTCTCGCCCCACAAGGTCCCGACTTCGACAGTGCAGGGTTCAAGAATCGAACCCCTGTCATTGGCATCTACGTGCTAGCTATTCACACCTGTAATTAGGCGCTGCACGCTCATAATAATCCTAGTCCATTTCAAGTGTGAATCAACATAGAAACACAAGAGGACCTCAGCATACTTGAATCAATGGAATTGATTCTGGGTATGCTGTCAATCAGCACAAGAGCAAGCAATTATACGACAATTTGTCGCCACATCAGCAAACACACAAGTACAATATTTGTTGTTCCATGCAATAAATCACAATATGCAAGAATCCAAATTAGCAACACATTCTCTTAAGATCAAAACATATCTTAACATGTTTGCTTCCATTCCAAGAGCTATTACAGTATGTAAAACATTCACCAAGTTAACATACAAAATCAGAGTGTTACATTCTTCCCTCCTTAAAGAATCATCGTCCCGATGATCAGATTTTACAAATCAAGGAGTTCATAGGACAAAATTCAGTTATTGTCCTTTCATTCATAAGTTCATACCAAAAACAGATTCTCTCTTAAAAACAACGTTTTAAGACAACTGTACAATAGACTAATAATTGTCTAAATTTGGTAAAATTTTCAGTTCTCTGAATTTCATATTCAATTAAACAGATGAGGAAAAGTAGATCTCATTTCTTCGAGATTCTCCCAAGTTGCACTTTCCTCGCTGAACTGGTCCCACTGGACCTTACATTGGTTCACTTCGCGATTTCTCAAGTACAACTGGCGAGTTCCCCAACACTCGAATGGGCTTAACCATGATTATTCCTGGGTCTTGGACCTGCAAGGAATTCCAATTTAGCACATGTGATAGATCTGTCACGTATTTCTTAAGCAAAGAAATATGAAAAACATCATGCATTTGAGACAAAGCAGGAGGTAATGCTAGACGATAAGCTACAGGTTGATTATTTCAATAATTTCAAAAGGTCCCACGTAACGTGGTGACAACTTGGCAGCCTTGCCAAAAGTTATGGAGCTCTTTTTCGGCTTCAACCCGAAGAAAGACCTTCTCTCCAAGTTTATAATGCCTGTCAACCCGCTTCAAGTCTGCATAGCTCTTCTGCCTATTGGCAGCCTCCTTAGATGTTCCCGAATCATTTGATTTGCTGTTCCATTTCATAAGGATTTCTGGCCCAATTACCTCTCTGTCCTCAACGTTGTCCCAGCTGACAGGGGTTCTGCATTTTCTTCCATACAATGCTTCAAAGGGCGCCATTTTTAAAGAGGCATGATAGGTGTTATTGTAAGCAATTCTACCAGCCAGAAGGTAGTCCTCCCATTTATACTGCTGGTCCATACAATACATCCTCAGCATGTCCTCTAAAACTTGAATTAACTCTCTCAGTCTGTCCATTCCGTTTCTGGATGATATGCAGAAACTGAAGTTTATTTAGTCCCAAGGCTGCATTAAGCGTTTGCCAAAACCTTGATGTCATCCTCGGATCTCTGTCCGATATGATTAATTCTGGTATTCATGCCAACCTGAAGATTTCAGTTACAAATCTTCTTGCTAAAACTGGGCATCGTCCTTTAAATTACCAGCAATGAAGTGTGCCACTTTGGTCAATTTGTCGACTACAACCAGGATAATGTCATGTGTATTTCTTGACATAGGCAATCCTTGAACGAAATCCATCGTTATCACTTGCCACTTATACTGCGGAATGCTGTGGGGATACAATAATCCAGAAGGGTGCATATGTTCCGCTTTAACCGCTGACATTCCAGCAGTGTGTTACAAAACTCTACCACATCCTTTTTCATTCCCTTTCCAAAAATTTGGCTGCTTTAAGATCAGCAAGCATTTTTGTGATGCCAGGGTGTCCGAAAAAGGTGGATTATGGAATTCAGTGAGCAATTCCCTCTTAAGTCATTGGCCACAGGTACATATACCCGGTTTTCAAATCTCAGAACTCCTTCGTTATCAAAACGAAATCCCTTAATACCTACTGTCCTGCGGGTCTGCGGCAAGTGCTGATTTGACTTGCTGAAAATAGGGATCTGATTCTAAGGCATCTTTTACCTCATCTTTAAACTGAGTTCTTAAACGTTATAAGAGCAGAGATATGCTTCCTTCGACTCAGAGCATCTGCTACTCTATTTCCTTGCCCTTAATATAGCTTATATCAAAATCATACTGAGACAGAAATTCTAACCATCTTCGTTGCCTTGCATTCAGATTTGGCTGAGTAAAAATATACTTCAGCCCCAGGTGGTCTGTTTTTATTCAAAGGGCTTGCCAAGAAGGTAATGCCTCCATATTTGAAGCGCATGTACTATGGCAAGCGAGTTCAAGATCGTGTGGAGCATAGTTCTGTTCATGTAACTTAAGCTTTCTGCTTTCATAAGCGATAACATGGTTATTCTGTAACAAAATACCCCCAAGGCTTCTCCTGAGGCGGCCGTTACAACCATAAAATCTCCATTTGGATCAGGTACAGTCAAAATAGGGTGCTGTAGTTACTCCTCCGTTACTTTTTAAAGGCAGATTCACATTTGTCTGTCCAGACAATTTAGTTTCTTTCTTTCTTCTGCAAACGAAGTGATTGGGGCAGCAATTTTTGAAAGTCCTTAACGAACTTTCTATAATATCCAGCCAAGCCCATGAAGCTCCTTACTTCGTGCACGTTCTTAGGTGCAGGCCACTCAGGTATAGCTGTGATCTTTGAAGGGGTCAACAGCTAGCCCGTCTTTGCTTATAACGTGGTCCCAAAGTAATGCACCTCTGCATTATAAAGGAACATTTGGACAGTTTGCCATACAACGTCCTCTTTCTTAAGATTTCCAGCACTATCCTGAGATGTTCTTGGTGCTCATCGGCATTTTTAGAGTACATAAGAATGTCGTCTAAGATCAAGCACAAACTTGTCTAAGTATTCTTGAAAAATGTTAGTCAATTAGATTCATGAAGGGCGGCAGGTGCATTAGTCCAGTCCAAAAGGCAACACCGTGAACTCATAGTGCCCATACCTCGTTCTAAAAGTTGTTTTATGAATAATCTTCCGCTTTTATTCTTAGCTGATGGTATCCTGACCACAGATCTATTTTTGAATAGACTGATGCTCCTCGCATCTGATCAAACAGTATCATCGATCTAGGAAGTGGGGTTAGCGATTTTTAATGGTTGCTTTATTCAGCATTCTGTAATCAATGCACACCTCAAGGTGCCATCTTTTTCTTACAAACAATTAACGGCGCTCCCCAAGGTGAGACCTTAGGTCTGATCAGACCCTTATCAGAAAGTTCTTGTAACTGAGCCTTCATTCTACCAGATCAATGGAGGAAATGTATAAGTCCATTCATGTGCAGCAGAGTACTAACTATTTGTTAAGTAGAGTGGTCAATTAGTCTGTTAGAAGGCCGAAAGCTCATCAAGAAAACACAATGAAATGCTTATCTACACCGTAAGAGAGTCATAACTTCATTAAGCGAGTTCAGAAGGAAAAACTATTCTTTTTCCAACTTCTCACGAACATTCATTATAATAATTTTTAAATGTACCATGTTCCTTTAAAAATACAAGACATTATTCTTCATAATCGAATAGCAGGGGAGAGAGAGTAATCTTATCCCTTTTTAAGACAAGAAGAAAATGAAACAGCAAAACGTGATATCCTTTCCTTTTCCAAGGCTATTCGTGGTGCTTATAAAGAAAATAAAAAAATGTTGTTTCACAATAACAAATACAGCAGAGAGAGAAAAAGAATTTAATTTCCTTTTCCAAAAGAAGTTTCAGTATAGAATCGACCTTAACTTAAACTATACACCCATGTACACCAATCAACGAAGAGACCATATGACAAGAGCAATTATCAGTAGTGGTGAAAACACCATTCAGCTACCAGTTCAGGAATATAAATTCTAAACAGTGGAATACCATTCATGAAGCCCAAAAGAAATGGTAATTGCCTTTTATGTCAAGAAACAGCATTATAGCAATACAAAAAGGATCTTATTTCCTTCATGAATTCAGTACAGACAAACAAAACGTCAAAGCGCTCACCACAGCCTTACCATTTTTATCTCAAAAGTTCATGTGACAAAAAGACAATCCCACAACAACAAACAATTTCATACTGCTGTACTGATCGCTACATAAATCATTTTTCAACACCATACTGTCAACTAACCAGCACTGGTTTCGGGTGTGGTTTCGTGGAAGTGGTTTCAACCATTCAATTGCAAAGGACGGATTATCCACAACAGAAGGCGAGCACGACTGTAACCCCGTTATTCTCCAAAATGACAGCAAGGATAAGGAGGAAAGCCATATCATTAAAGCAACAAAAACGGACTTGAAATTCTATTCTTTTCCTTCACATGTAATAGCAAGTTTCCAAGCACAAGGTAGAAAAATCAAGGATGAAACGAATGAGGGGAGCCTGTCCAGTGGCAGGTTTATTCCTTTCTACAACACTTGTCAGCAACCACAGACGGAATTTTGAGAAACCAAATTTAAACAACAAATGCAATCCAAGCAACCAAGGATCCCGTTTCTTATCATTTTTCAGAAAAAAAAAAAAAAAGGAGGCATGAATCAAACAAATGCCATTTCAAATCAATCTCAAAAACAATCAAGCAATCCCGAACCAAGAGCAAGGGTTGTTTTTAAATGAATACATTTTTAAAATCAAAGCAAAAGATTTTAAAGAAGAAGGGGCTTAACAATCCTTGAGATACTTTTTTCAGAGCTCGAAGAAAAAACGTTGTTTTGCGCGCGTTTTTCTTCACAACGGCAACCACAATATTCCCAGCACTCCTTCCTTCTTCTGGCTTTTTTCCACATCCTCAAAACTTCAGAAAATGCCAAATGCAAGCAGCTGGTTCGACTGGAGAGAGCTAAAGTAAAACCAATGGCAGAGCAAACTTTTCGGCCAAACACAAATCGAAACAATGAAAGATCTCAAATTTCCCGTCCATTGCTGTTTCAAGGGCGAGCTGGTCGGGAGGACCAAAAATCCATTAATGCATTAAAGGGTTGCCTTTTTTTCCTTACTTTCTGCGCCACGCACTGAGTTGGGCGAATTCCTAATTCCAAAATTCCAAGAAAAACGAACTTTGGCTCCATTCCTAAATGGATGCCGTTATTTCCTTACCTGCCCCGCAAACTAACTGGCGCTGCGCCAGTATGCTTTAAATTATGCTAGTGGATACTCCCTGCCAATTCTTATGCCTCTGTATTCCAGAGGGTCCTGGCGCGGACCTCTTTCTAGATTAGGATTATGGTTTAGGTGCAATGTGTGTTCTAATCCTAGGCCTTAGTTTTAAGTCTTTAGGTTTTTATTTTTCCCCTTTTTTTATTTTTTTTTTATTTTAAAAATCCATTTAGGATTAAATAGATGTAGGTATGCATGTTAGGACTTAGGATTAGTTTAGGGTTTAAATCACACTCAACTCACTAAACATCTAACAACTTTCCATCCCGGCCCGTACTACATCCTGTTATACTACATAAGCAGGGCGTTCCGTCGTTCGCGATTACATGTCCAAGGCCACCCCTCGTGTTCCAGGCGTTTTCTTCGCCCCAGTGTTCGATGACAGGTGCAGGGTTCAAGGAATCGAACCCGTCTGTCGTATATTCACACCTGTAATCAAGGCGCTGCTATCGCATCTAATATATCTCTAGTCAATTTCAAGTTTGTGATCAACATTAGAATCACAAGAGGACCTCAGCATATTCTGATCAATGGAGTTGCTTCTGGTATGAGGCTTGTCATCAGCACAAGAGCAAGCAATTATTGATTCGACAATTCGTGTCGCACGGATCATAGCAAAGTCACACTAGTACAATTAATATTGTCTGTTCCCATGCAATATATATTCACAAGTATGCAAGAATTCCAAATTAGCAACACATTCCTTTAAGAGTCAAAACATATCTTAAATGTGTTTGCTTCCATTTCAAGAACATAACATGTATGTAAAACATTCACGCATAGTTAACATACTAAAATCAGAGTGTTACATTCTTCCCCTCGCTTAAAGAATCATCAGTTCCGACTGACAGATTGTTACAAATCAAGGAGTTCTATAGGTACAGAAATTCAAGTTAATTGTCCTTTCATTTCATAAGTTCGAATACCAAAAACAGATTTCCTCTAAAAACAGAACGTTTTTAAAGACAACTGTAGCAATAGATCTATAATTGTCTAAATTTGGTTAAAGATTTTCAGTTCTCTGAATTTCATATTCAATTAAACAGATGAGGAAAAGTAGATCTGCAATTTCTTCGAGATTCTCCCAAGTTTGCACTTTCCTCGCTGAAACTGGTCCCACTGGAACTTACAGTTTGGTCACTTCGCGATTTTCAACGTCAATGGTCGAACCCAAATCGATATGGGCTTTGAAACCATGATTATTCCTTGGGGTTCTTGGACCTGCAAGGAATTCCAATTTAGCACATGTGATTAGATCTGTCACTGTTAAAAAAGATATATAAAATGAAAAACATCGATGCATTTGCAGACAAAGAGGAAGGTTAATGCTGACGATAGCTACAGGGTTGTATTTTATTTCAATAATTTTCAAAAGGTCCCACGTAATCGTGGTGGACAACTTGGCAAGCCTTGCCAAAAGTTATGGAGCCTCTTTTTCGGCTTCACTTCCGAGAAAATGACTCTTCTCTCAAGTTTCATAATGCCTGTCAATCCCCTATAGTCTAGCATAGCTTCTTTTCTGCCTATTGGTTAGCCTCCTTTAATGTCCCCGGAAATATTGCTGTTACCATTTCCATAAGGATTTTTCTGGCCTAATTACCTCCTGTCCTCCAACGCTGTTCCCAGCTGACAGGGGTTCTGCATTTTCTTCCAATACAATGCTTCAAAGGGCGCCATTTTAAAGAAGGATGAAAGGTGTTTTGTAAGCAAATTCTACCAGTGGAAGGTAGTCCTCCCATTATAATGCTTGGTCCATACAATACACCTCAGCATGTCCTCTAAAACTTGATTAAACTCTCTCAGTCTGTACATCCGGTTTCTGGATGATATGCAGAATGAAGTTTAATTAGTTCCACGGCATGCATTAAGCGTTGCAAAAACCTTGATGTCATCCTCGGATCGCTGTCCGATATATGGATTAATTATGGTATTCCATGACAACCTGGAAGATTTCATGTACAAATTCTTCTTGCTAAAAACTGTGTTGCATCGTCCTTTTCAATTACCAGCCAATAATGAAGTGTGCCACTTTGGCAATTTGTCGACTACAACCAGGATAATGTCATGTTTATTTCTGGACATAGCAATCCTGAACGAAATCCATCGTTAATCACGTTGCCACTTATTACTTGCGGAATGCTGGGGGATACAAGAATCCAGAAGGGTCATATGTTCGCGTCCCTTGAACACGCTGACATTCCAAGCAGTGTGTTACAAAATCTACCAAATCATTTCATTCCCTTCCAAAAAATTGCTGCTAAAGAAAAAACAAAAAATTCCCAGCAAGCATTTTTGTGATGCAGGGTGTCCAGAAAAAAGGTGAATTGAATTATGGATTCAGATAGCAATTTCCCTCTTAAGTATTGCACAGGTAACATATACCGGTTTCAAATCTCAGAAATCCTTCGTTATCAAAACGAAATCCCTTATACCTACTGTCTGAGGGTCTGCGCAAGTGCTGATTGAATGCTGTTGAAAATAGGGATCTTGATTCTAGGCATCTGTTACCTCATCTTTTTAAAAATGAGTTCTTAACGTTATATAAGAGCAGAGATATGCTTCCTTGACTCAGAGCATCTGACACAATACTTATTTTCCTTGCCTTAATATTAGTTATATCAAATCATTACTGAGACAGAAATTCTAAACCATCTTCGTTTGCCTTGCATTCATTTGGCTGGGGTGGGGGTTGAGTAAAACAATATTTACTTCAGCCCCAGTGGTGGTCTGTTTTTTAATTCAAAGCGGGGGGGGGGGGCGTGCCAAGAAGGGTAATCCTCATTTATTTGAAGCGCATGTACATGGCAGCGGTTCAAGATCGTGTAGATAGTTCTGTTCATGTAAACTTAAGGCTTTCTGCTTTAATAAGCGAATAACATGGTTATTCTGTAACAAAATACACCAAGGCCTTTCCTGAGGGTCCGTGACAACAGTAAAATCTCCATTTGGATCAGGTTACCAGTCAAAATAGGGCTGTAGTTAACTGCTCCTTTAACTTTTTAAGGCAGATTCACATTTGTCTGTCCAGACAAATTTCTTTTCTTTCTTCTGCAACGAATGATTGGGGCAGCATTTTTGAAAAGTCCTTCTTAACGAACTTTCTATAATATCCAGCCAAGCCCATGAAGCTCCTTACTTCGTGCACGTCTTAGGTGCAGGCCACTCAGTTATAGCGGTGTCTTTGGAAGGGTCAACAAGCTATCCCGTTCTTTGCTGATTATAACGTGTCACCCCAAAGAATGCACCTCTGAATTTATTATAAAAGGACATTTGGGACAGTTTTGCATACAACTTCCTCTGTCTTAAGATTCCAGCACTATCCTGAGATGTTCTTGGTGCGCATCGGATTTTAGAGTACATAAGAATGTCGTTCTAAGAATACAAGCACAAACTTGTCTAAAGTATTCTTGAAAAATGTGTATTCATTAGATCATGAAGGCGGCAGGTCAGGTGCATTTGTCAGTCCAAAAGGCAACACCGTGAACTAATAGGGCCCAATAAACCCCCCCCTCGTTCTAAAGGTTTTTGAATATCTTCCTCTTTATTCTTAGCTGAATGGTATCCTGACCACAGATCTATTTTTGAAATAGATGACGATCTAGCATCTGAGCAAACAGATCATCGATTCTAGGAAGTGGGTATCGATTTTTAATGGTGGCTTTAGCAGCATTCTGTATAATGACAACCTCAAGGTGCCATTTCTTTTTTTTCTTTACAAAAAATTACGGCGCTCCCCAAGGTGAGAGTCGGTCATGATCAAGCCCCTTAGTCAGAAGTTATTGTACTGAGCCTTCAGTTTACCAGCTCAATGGTAGTCATTCTATAAGGTGCCTTAGATTAGATATGGGTTCTGTTCCTGGGTTGATCTCTTATAGCGAAGTCAAACCACGTTTGGGCGGAGGAAGGACCCGGCAATTCCTCCGGAAAAACATCACGGAAATCCCTCAACAATGATAACTTTTCCATGAAAATCATTATCTTCTTATTTCATTTTCTGTCATTTTTTTTACCGATACCAAAGTCGCAGCCTTGTTTTTTAGCCATCTCAGTTGCATTGAGCCGTCAGTTTACTAACTGCAACTTCCAGTTTTACACATTGAATCGACTGCTGTTCCGAAGATCATCAAGGCAACAGATTTGTTTTTAATAACAGTCCAAACTTGGCCTATGTTCAGCCAACCAGTGAACGCCAATAATGATATCATATGATACTAGAGGAAGTGACATTACAAGTCAACTTCGGTGTGGAGAACCCAGGCAGTCAAAGAATTGACACCAAAAAAGGGCACATTTCAACAGTGTGGACAGCTTATTCCATTTAATGCACTGTCATGTTTTATCCCTTCTCGCAGCCTTTCTTTTTAATTTCATAGCAAGTTTAGCAGAAATAAAACATTCGTAGCTCCAGTATCAAAAAGTACAACTACAGACATGGAGGTTTACCAAATAGCTTAACCGTTAACGTCTATGGGCGTCACTTGCTTTTTCAGCTTGTCGGTTAGAACTGCAGCATGTACCTATGCTACTGTCCCCGCAGATCATCCTCTTCAGAGGACAGTGATTCCATAGTGGTCCTTTCACAGTTGAAGCATCCTCCGCGGCCCTTTCTAGGTTCAAATTTGTTACCCATCCTAAAGTATCGGTCTAGCTTCCAAGGACCTTCTGTCCAATGCCATTACTTTTGAAGCTATTCCGCACACTATTACAGGTCTGTTCATCACAGGTTTCTTTGTTGTTATCCTACAACAATTTTATTTTTCACACCAACCTTCCAGGTCCTTTTTTTGGTGCAAGAGACAAAGGATTTGGAATCTTCCTTCCGTATCTCTCTCCCTGTGAGCAGAGATTGCCTCTCCATTTCTGTCCTGTTGTCTGATGG
The DNA here is from genome assembly GCA_019776745.2 of Taxus chinensis. Taxonomy (NCBI): domain Eukaryota; kingdom Viridiplantae; phylum Streptophyta; class Pinopsida; order Cupressales; family Taxaceae; genus Taxus; species Taxus chinensis. Next base: position 473,271,197 of record CM034147.1, on the reverse strand, counting down.
CCTTTTCAACACTGCCAATCCATGGTGGTTTGGGCGCCGTGGACATCCACTTGCGCCCCAATTATGGGGATTCACTCCCATTATGAATTTCCGTATTCTGAACTTCTCGTCCGCTTGGTACTGCGGCACATACTTAAGGAGTTTAGTAACCCTTCCCAGTATTTGCCGTCACCGACAGCCTTCCTTGCGACCAAGTTCTAAAATTCAGTCATTTTCCTATCAAAATAGAGTTGAGGCAGCCATCTTTGCCTAAAATATCCCTTAAATTGATCCCAAGTTATGTCTGATTCGACAATATTCAGCTCAACCTTACGGTTGTCCACCAGGATGATGCTTCATGAGAAAGCTTGATATGCTCCCCCATATCGCTTTAGTCTCTTCAGAGAAGTTTCTTATTGCAAAGTATTTTCTCCATTTCACTGAGCCAGTTTTCAGCTCCGTCCCCAAGAGTTGTTCCATCAAACTTTGGAGGACTTATTCTCTTATATCATTTGTAAGTTCGGCTGCTAATCTTGCCCTTTTATTTTCAGGGGGATTAGGAGCAATTATATTATTATCATCAACACCCGGATTCCCTCCGTTGATGTTGTCCACAGGAGTAGCTGATCATTTATTTCAGCTTCATTCACCTCCTCTTCATTGCCCATTGACTGCTGTTCCAGTACAGTCAAACGATCCCTCGTATCAAGTAGGGCAGCAAGGATTTCATCCAGTTTTTGGGCAGTTGCTGCTTCTCCACCCTGCAACGGGTTATTCGCAGCATTCCCCCTTGTCCTGACCATTTTCTGTTCAATAAGAAAATGTAAACTTTATTAATAACGTGGACTCATTAGGTCCAGAGTTGCAACCTTCAGCTCTGATACCAAGATGTAACATCCCCATTTTAAAACACCAGAACAAGGGAATTTTTTTTTTTTTTTAAAATAACGTTCTCTGTTATGAATTATAAAATTCAAACACACGTTCGAGATTTAGTAATTGTTCTCTCTGCCCAAACCACACACGTTTGGATCATACAATTTCTTTCAAAAACGAATGTTCCCTGTTCACATATTTACAATATGGAACACACATTCAATGCCATTCCAATCTCATAACAGATTCTATATGCTGCTGTAGAATGACTCGATGAACTGCCGATCTTCCATTTTCATGGCTCGGAGTTTCAACGATCCTTCATTTCATGACTCGGCAACAACCGATCCTTCATGTACATGACTCGGCAACAACCGATCCTTCATGTCTGTTTATGCATAGTATATTTTATATACTTGTTCTCATAACCTTCCCCGGTTATCGAAGTGATCCATTTAAGAAGCCTATCTGAATATCTGTTACTGATATTCATCTGACATCCTGCATCTTAAATTAAGTGATAAGGACAACGCAAGCCAGTAATGGCGATACTTTGGCCAAAGATTTTCACATGCTTTTGCATGATCATATTCCTGAATGTGATACACATCTACGGAATACGTCCTTCACTTCACTTCACCTGTTATCTAGAATGGTCTTTCCTTGGTTCCTACCAGTCCTCATTGTTTAAGTTCGTTTTTAAACTTTCGATACCAGCCAGTAATATGAGCGGGTATAGGAAGGCACTCCTGGTAACTAAAGATACGCAGACATACGGTGTCATTACCCCCACGACTCCGTGTGTCTGATTACCTTTAGTATTCCGGAGTCCCTCCGTATACCAGATCATACCCTATCCCCCCACCCCAGCTAAGATCTACACATTCAGCCTAGTTATTCTAAATGTTTTAATTCGGGAGGGCATTGCTATATGTCAGCTGCAACAATGTGTCATCATGAAGACCCCCGTCTTCATGAAGACACCTTGCTGTAGCTGGCGTATACCAATGTCCTGCAGAATTCTCCCAACGAGAATACACATCCTGCCAAAGTGACTTAGCCACGAGTTAATAGTTTTAAGCAATTTTCAGCATCCACGCTGATCCCTTGATCCTCGTTTCCGTTGCAGTTGTATATAACTAAGAAGGACTAAACTGTCCTTTAGTTCGTTATGTATCGTCTCCTTCGTACCGAAGGGTTACATTTCCTTACTTGGTCCATTTCTTAATCATTAGATTAAGCATTCCGTACCGACGGACATAATAAGTTTACCTACTAAACTTAACCAAGATGTTTCCAACTGCAACTTATTTCAGAATATTAACTTATTAGACGTCATTCAAACGAGGTCTAATCCTTGAGAAATGAATTCATTTATTTCCCTTCAACGTTATATAGTTAAGGATCATTAGTTATGAACATATGCATCCAATAACCTTTATTCTGAATTTTATCAAACGGGATCATTAATGAGGTTCGAAAACGAAGTTCGAATACTCCCAATTTAAATTGATATTCCTTAGCTCCTAAGCTAATCCTGAATACCCTCTGATTATAAATCATATTCTTCTTAATCCTTGTTAATGTCAATTCATAATTCATCTTTACCCAAGTATGAATTAATTGCATTGTTCAACTTAAAGGTTGTATTTAAGTAAGAATAGATATCAGTTTCAATTCAGGCATCCATCCGAGGATTATGAAACGATTCCAAATCAAGAATTAACACCTTATTCCCAATTTATATAACAATATCAAACTGATATAATTATTGAAAATATCACACTTGTAACTGTATTCAATATTTCAAGTCATAATTTGTACATTTGCCAATCCAACTGATTGGGTATAACTTATACAAAGCCTCCATACAACTCATGGACAGAAGAATATATTTTCTTCGTTCACAATTCCTCAAAGAGGAATAAAAGCAACAGTTACAATTTAATTTACATTTAATCAAGAGACATCAGAAAACAGCCAAGTCTTCATTCTAATCAAATTCCATCTGCAAAATGAATTGCACGGGTCAGTTCAATGAACTGAGCACATTAAGCACTTATCCTTAAAATAAGATGCTTCAAACTAACTGTTTCAATAAAAGAACCCTGCTTTTATGAAACAACAGCAAAACATCAATCTCAAAAAGCACAAAAGAGAGATCAGCATACCCACTAATTCATCAAAATATCATCACAACCAGCCAAGGGACTGCTGTCCCGTTTTCACATAATCATTGCAAGTATCAATTTACAGTATTTGCAAAGTTAGGAATACAAGTAGCTTGCTGCCCTACATAGCATACAGTTATCTTTTCCAACGCCTTTCATTAATAACAATTGCAAGGAATGAAACTAACTGAAAATAAATCCATTACTTTCCTTTCCGTTCATGAAGCATGTTAATTTTAGGCATTCAAGTACAACAAGAAAGCGAACAGCAATGCATATAGTAGCTCCCATCTAAGCACTATAAAATTCATCATTCACGAATTCCAGATTTCCAACTTAAAGAAATAAAAAGATCATTTTTCTAAACAAAACTTACTCATATCTCTATTTCTTTTCCGCAGGACTGTTTTTTTCCTAAACCGTGAATTCAGGACGAAGACACATCAACATAACAGTTCAGAGTGAAACTTACAAAGTCCACGCGGAATTCACTTTATGGCAGCAAGAATAATTTCATTACTTCCATTCATAGACTAGCCAAACAGGTAGTGAAGACATTCGGTCTTTGCATCGGTGTGATTGTTCACGCGACCAAGGCGCAGAGCTGAATACCACCTCTTCTCTTAGCGCAAATACGGTATAAATTCAGATGGAAACGAACTCCTGAGGAAGAGGATTAATTGTAACGCAAAGCGTAGGGGGCGGGAGAAGTGGAGGAAGAGAACGAACAAAGGGGGCGAGTGTCTCGAATATGGGTAAAACCAGGATGGGACCAAGCGAATATGAAGCAATCTTCAACCTCGCAGTAGTACGGACAGAACCCGGGTGATGACCCAGGACGAATGAGAGAACGGAGCTGGTTAACGGCAGCCGGGAAATGAAGGGCCAAAGTAAATAAGAGGGAAGAATGAAACGCTAAATAGAGGTCTGGCCTTAAGCCACCCAATGCGGGCGAACTAGTCAAAATGTTCGAACGAGAAACGCTCGATGAGACCAATGCAGATTCCCAGAGAAGGTGAAAAGGAAACCCAGGAACCGACAAAACGGGCAGATTCACTCAATGATAGCAGTGAATGGGGGAAAAAAAGGAATAGAAAGGAAAAATGAGGAAAGGGGGGATAAAAGCGATAGCTCCCTGAATAGGATTCGGTAATAGGAAGAGGTAAAGGAATAATAAGTAAGCAAGGTGCAGGGAGACGGGCGGGATGGTGGAGGCGGATTCGATGGATCCCCAGCGGGCGGGGAAACGAAGAGAGTGTAGGTGGAGGCGAAGGGAATCCGACCAGAAAAAACAGGAAAATTAGTCGCGTGCCGTTCAAAGCAATCAACGGTTGTGCACAGATCAGCCCTCTCCTCTTAAGCCTCTAACCTATAGTTCTTACTAGGAAATGGTACATGGCTGTTACCTACAGCAAGACCGTGTCTTAGACACTATAATTCCAATGTCACTTTCAGAATCCCAAATAACAAAAGAGAAGAACTCATTCTCTACTATTCATTGAGAATAATCATTATATTCCGAATGAAGTAAAAACATTCAATCACGTTTTTCTAAGCAAGACAACTCAACTTAGAAAGATAACAGAGTAAACGTTCTCATTGATAAGCATCTCACATAACCAGTACAGCTTGCAATCCAACGAGCTACAGTAATGACAATCCAGCCAAGTTTGCATTCACAAGATAGTAACAAATAATAATAATATCAGAAGGTCAAACTTTGACTGCTAGACGCAATGGAATCAACCTTCATTACATCATGAGGAATTTATAATCATTCATTGCACAGAGTACAAACTAGTTTATAGTTGCGTCAATAGTCTGATTAAGAAGGCCGAACAGTATCAAGAAAACACAATAAATCCATCTTATCTACACCGTAAGAGAGGCATACTTCATTAAGGAGTTCAGAAGGAAAAACCTATTCCTTTTTCCAACTTCTCACGAACATTCATATAAAATTTTAATGTCCATTCCCTTAAAATACAAGATACCATTTCTTCATAATCCGAAATAGCAAGGGGAGAGAGAGTAATCTTATCCCTTTTAAGCAAGAAGAAAATGAACAGCCAAAACGTGATATCTTTCCTTTTCCCAAGGCTATTCGTGTGCTTATAAGAAAAAAAAAAATGTTGTATTCACAATAATCAACACAGCAGAGAGAGAAAAAGAATTTATTTCCTTTTCAAAAGAAGTTTCAGTATAGAACGACCTTAAACTTCTCATACACCCTGTACCACCATATCACGAAAGACCATATGACAAGAGCATTATCATAGTGGTGAAAACAACCATTCAGCCTACTAGTTCAGGATATAAAATTCTAAACAGTGAATACCCATTCCATGAAGCCCAAAAGAAATGGTATTCCTTTTAATTCAGAACAGCATATAGCAAACAAAGATCTTATTTCCTTCAATGAAACTTCAGTACAGAAACAACGTCAAGCCGCTCACACAGCCTTCACCATTTTATCTCAAAAGTTCATGTGACAAAAGACAATCACACAACAACAACAATTCATACTGCCTGTACTGATCCTATAAAACATCTATTTCAAACACCATACTGTCAACAAACCAGCACGTCGTGGAAGTGTTTCCAACCATTCATGCCAAGGACGGATTATCCACAACAGCAAGGGGACGACTGTACCCCGTTATTTCCAAAAATGACAGCAAGAAAGGAAGGAAACCCATATCATAGCACAAAACACGACTGAATTCTATCTTTCTCTTCACATGTAATAGCAGTTCCAAGCACAACATCAAGGAGAACGATTCCACAATAAGGAAAAGTTTTAACAGCCTGTCCACTCCATACCACATGTATAAAGGGAGAAAAGGTTTATTCCTTTCTACAACACTGTCAGCAACCACAACGGAATTTCCCATTCCAACCAAATTTAAACAACAACAAATCAATGCCGAGCAACCAAGGCCGTTTCTTATCATTTTTCAAGAAAAAAGGGAAGGCATGAATCAACAAATCCATTTCCAAATCAATCTCAAAAACAATCAAGCAATCCCAACCCAAGAGCAGGGTTGTTTTAATGAAACATTTAAATCAAGCAAAGATTTTAAAGAGAAGGGCTTAACATGCCTGTAATCTCTTTTCTAGAACTCGAAGAAAGCTTCGTTTTGCCGCGTTTTTCTTCCACAATGGCAACACAATATTCCCGGCACTTTCTTCCTTCTTCTTGGCTGATCAACAGCCTCAAAACCTCCAAGAGAATTTCAAATGCAAGAGCTGGTTCGACTGAACCAGACCAAGAAACCGAATGCAGAGCAACTTTGCAAAAGCTCGAATGAACAAAAATGAAATCAAAATTCCCTCATGCTGTTTCCAAGGCAAGTTGGTCGCGAGGACCCAAAAACAATTAATGCATTAAAGGCTTGCCTTTCTCCTCATTTTCCACGCCACCTCCACTTGGGTTGGCAAGTCTCCAACTCCCAAATTTTCCAAGCAAACTAAATTTAGCCAAAATTCCAAAGAGATACCTCTATTTCTTACCTGCCCCGCCAAAACTTGGCGCTGCCCACGTATGGGCTTTTAAATTAATGCTAATGAATACTCCCCTCCATCCTTATCCTCTCCTTCCAAGGGTCTGCGCGCCCTTTTTAGATTAGGATTAGTTTAGGTGGCATGTGTGTTCAACCTAGGCCTTAGTTTAGTCTTAGGTTTTTATTTTCCCCTTTTTTTTATTTTATTTTATTTAAAAATCCATTTAGGATTAATAATGTAGGATGCATGTTAGGACTTAGGATTAGTTTAGGTTTAATCCACACTAACCACTAACACTAACAATTTCCATCCCGCCCCTACTAACATCCATGTTAACACAAAGCAGGGCGTATCGTCCTTCCAATTACATGCCAAGGCCACCCGTGTCCAGGCGTTTCTCGCCCCACAAGGTCCCGACTTCGACAGTGCAGGGTTCAAGAATCGAACCCCTGTCGTTCGCATCTACGTGCTAGCTATTCACACCTGTAATCAGGCGCTGCACGCTCATAATAATCCTAGTCCATTTCAAGTGTGAATCAACATAGAAACACAAGAGGACCTCAGCATACTTGAATCAATGGAATTGATTCTGGGTATGTTGTCAATCAGCACAAGAGCAAGCAATTATACGACAATTTGTCGCCACATCAGCAAACACACAAGTACAATATTTGCTGTTCCATGCAATAAATCACAATATGCAAGAATCCAAATTAGCAACACATTCTCTTAAGATCAAAACATATCTTAACATGTTTGCTTCCATTCCAAGAGCTATTACAGTATGTAAAACATTCACCAAGTTAACATACAAAATTAGAGTGTTACAAATACACACAAGAGAATAAGTTGCATAGGTGCAACCAAATGCCAAAATGAATAAGCTTCCAATAACATCCGGGAAGCAGGAATTAGAAAAAACAAATATATTGTTTAAAACAATATAATAGTATGTAAAAAAACAAATATGGTTGATTAACCATATAACAAAATAGCTATTATTATTTAATTAATAAAATTAATTAAATAAATGAACTATGCATAATTAATATTTAGGATAATAATATTTTATCCTAACAATCACTTGTCATTAAAATGAGGTGCTTTTAATTAACTGCCTCAATAAAAGAACCTTGCTTTTATGAAACATTAATATTAACATCATTCAAGAATTAAATACCAAAAAGGATGAACTACATATCAACTCAATCATCCAATAACCCTCCTAATCAGACAAAGGATTACTTCCCTCTTTCCCAAATAATTATTACAAGAAGTAATTTCCTTCAACAGTTCCAGATTACAAACATCTGTAAGAACTAAAAACACAATTATGCAACTGTTTTTCTAACATAAATGCTATCAATTCCATTCTCTTAAAATAGTTGTGAATTCAAAAGATAGATCTTAACTAAAATCTAAACTGAATTATTGTCCCTTCTTTCATACAACTCATCTGATTTCAAGCAATCAAACACTGAAGAGAACAAGCAAACAACAATTAAATACAAATGCTTAACACAAGCAGTACGAAATTCGTTCTATAACAATTATAAATTTCCAACTGTATGAGAGAAAAATGATCATTAATTCAAATTATCCATTCACACTCTCCTTCTTTTCCTCATAGTTGTACTAGAAGTTTTTAATCCAAACGTGATATCAATCAATGATAACATTCCAAAGAGAAATAAATGAAAATCAATAATCGAATATAAGGGAGCAGGAACATATCACCTCTTCTTACTGTCTATCCAAATACCTCTTATTTAGAGCATACATACTCCAATAGTATAATTCATTCAGAGTAGTATATTTAGTAATTGAAAGCTACTATTACCTTTCCAAAAGGTTGACTAGAGTTCATTGCAACTAGTCTATAAACATTAGTACCAAAAGAACCTCTAACACAATCATTTCCTTTCAAACATTTCACTCTACAGACATTCACGTCTTTATAACATGCAAGAGTGTACATCGACTACAACCAATCACACTTTCATCCTAGTAATGATATTTTTCACTTTCCAACAACAAAGAATAATTCCATTCATATTTTGTTCTTAATGAAAACGATGAAAGGTCCACAATCCTTATATATATATATATATCCTTGAGTTCAGTAAGGCACAATATAATTTGCATGCTCTACTCAGTCTATTATATAGACTGATTTTCTATTCCTAGTCAGATTAAAACTTCCTTCCAAACAGTCCTATATTAATACCAAGAACTAGCAGGAAGAATACCACATCAAATTAGTAAAGCAAATTAAGATGCTACAATAACCTTACTTTCCCAAGGAACCCGTGTTTTATGCAATGAAAAACATCAAGGAATTATAACTCACATGATAGTCTAATTATATCACTGTTATCCAAAATGTGCCCCAGCTTATTTTTTGTGGCTAACTCCTTGTGTTCTTGCCTCTCTTGTGCCTCAGTCCACATTTTTTGATTTTAAGGCACTCAAGTATTTCTAGAAATAGCACCATTAGATAGAGCTCTCTCTCAACTTTCTATAAAGGTAAATTTTGCCTCCTAACTCCTTATATTTTTCAAGTTATGGCTCGGTGGAGTTTTTGTGGAAAATTTTGCCATTTGAGGCCCGCAACCAATAGGAAGCTGCCACGTGGCAGAGGAGTTCGGGGGTCGGAGGCAAATTGGAAATTTAGCAAAAGTTTTGGCCGAAAAACTAAAAGGTAAAGGTTCTCCCCGCGCCCCTGTCAATGAACCAAATGATGCCATGTGACCCAAGTGGTGGGGCGCGGGGAGAAAATGGGAAATTTTCCCAAAGTATAAAAAGGTCAAATTTTCAAAGAAAAACCCGCGGAGAAGAAAGGAGAGAGAATTGTGTGATGAATCAAAGCTTGCCACATGGCATCCGACTAGTGGAGCATGGGGAATTTTTGAAAAAAATTCCAAAGACAAAAAAGAGGTAAAATTTGAAATTTTTTCCCGCCGATCGGTTTTTGGGCCGTTTTTGCCCTAAATCTTCAAACGATCATATCTTTTGATCCAGAGCTCATATTTTCACGTTCTTTATATCATTGGAAATATGTAAAAAATTATCTACATGATTCCATGGTCAATTTATAATTTTGGTTTAGTTTGGAGAGAGAAAATTCAAAAATGGTTCTGGTACATTTCCATGGCCAGAAATGACATTTCAACAACCAAATTTAATACAGAATGGGTCGCATTCTTCTCCAATATGGTAAAAAATGATAGGGTATGGGTTTGTAAGGTCCTCCATACTGTTTTAATGCATTTTCCATCAATGAGGAATGGGCTCCCACATTTTTTATGTTTTCTCTCTCCTGGGCTCGACCCATGCACTGTAAAAGCCAGATTTTGCTCATTTCTTCATGGTTGAACACTTTTTGGCATTGCAAACTTCTTCTTTCACCTCCAGCAAGTGATAGTTGTAAGAATCAGACCTTTGCCATAGTTTGTAACAGGTTTATACCTTTTTTATGGTGGAATGCAAGAGATTTTTACATGGAATTGACAGTGCAAACTCTGTGAATGCTTTCAGTCCTCTGTTTGTATTGTTTTACTTAATTTTAAGACCTCTAATTACATCTATCAGCTTATGTATGTTTTCCCTTGTTGCATTTCATGAATTTGTGTCTATTTACATGGCAAAAAAAATTTCACCACTCCTTTTGGTGCATCACCATCTTTAGTTTAGTTTCATTTTTACATTTTTATCCCTATCTCCTTGTAATCTAGGGTAGAATTAGGATTAGAACCTCTGTAGTTGTGCAAAATATAGATCTGATCAGAGGATTTTGAGGAACCAGCCTCTAATCTGGAGATTCCTCTCTCATTTTACAAGTCCCACACTTGGAGAGAGGTTTCAATGTTGTGCAATCACACTGGATGCCTGAAACATCAACTTAGAAACCTGATTTACATCCAGGGGTGCTACTGATTTGCAACAACAATTTTGGCATGCCCGGTGGTACCTTAGAGGTCTCATTTTTATTGTAGCAAAGTTGATGTGCATCTGCTGCAATTTTCTTGCTTGAAAAGAGCTATAATTTGCATATCTGGCGACTCCAAAGGGGAAGAATCAACTAGTTTCAGCAGTGCAGGCCTGAAAGCTCATGAGAAGAATCACTACAAGGTCAAGAGCTGGAGAAGAAGAGGTGTTGTTTGAATATCTACAGTTATCTCCAAGAGTAAGGAAAAGTGGAAGAAGGATTTAAAGGTCTCCATCTCCACCAAACAGAACTCTCTCAACTCCTCCACCTGGTAGGCCTTTCATTCAGTCAACAAGGGTTCTAAGACCAATTAGAATGACGCAAAACAACCCCTATGTCAACTTCATAGGTAGCAACCCACTTTCCCTCAATGCACAACATCCAATTCCTATTGCAGCCTTGAAGAACATTCCATAATTCATTGGAGAAAATTAGACTACTCCAGGTGATCATGTTAAGGATATTACTAACCTTTGTGTAATTCATGAAATCAATGAGATGCAAGTGGCTGTCAAGTTGCTGGCATCTTCATTCAAGGGGAAAGCATTGTAATGGTTTAGAAGCCTTGGAGCTGGTTCTATCACAAATTGGAATCAGTTGTGTATAGCACTTCATGAGCAATTTGGAGAGAAGGGAGACAACTTGTCTCTTTTGGAGCAGCTGACAACTATCAAGAGAGCTCCCAATGAACTGCTAACCGATTTCAACTTCAGATTTCAAAAGACTTGGGAGAGAATTCCAGTGGCAGTTAGGCCAACAGCAGAAGGTGTTTTTCTCTATTATCTCAAAGCTGTAAATTCTAATATTTCTATGTTGATTCAGTCCATGGGAGGCATAAATATCCCTATGGCTTATAGCATTTCCATTAGGGCTGAAAATTGTTTGATCCAAGCTGGCAAACTAGCCCCTAGATCTCCCATGCCATTGTTTCCAAGTTTAGAGAGTCCAAATACCAATCAAGCACCTAATTTGGCTCTTTCTCCCACTCCTAGAAATCAGAATTCAAATGAAGCTTCTACTTCATCTCCAAGTGCCCCAAATGAGCTTCAAGAAGTCATGAAGCAACTACAAAACCTAGGCAATGAGCTGGTAACTCTCAAGAGGCAGCAAGCCCAAGGTTTTAGACCTTCTTACCAGCCCCAAGCTCAGCCTAACAGGCAGCCATACCAACCAGAAAGACATCCTAATCCAGCTGTAAATGTAAATCAAACAAGGCCTCCTGCCAATAGACCATTTCAGCCCTATAATCCTAATGCCATATCTGCCTCTAAGGCATTGGTGCCAACACAAAACAACGTTGCTCAAGAGTATGATTGGTGTTTTCCATGCAATGAACCTCATAACCAATCTATGTGCTTTAAGGGTGCTTTGAATCAAGCATTAATGGTGACAACTACTAGTGTGGAGGGTGAAGGAAGTCAAGGAAACAACCAACAACAAGAAACATTCAAACAGCAATCAGCCCCAAATGACACCACATTGCTAAACTGGCAAGAAGAAGATTTATGTGGCATGGATCAAGTAGTTTCTCAAGGTGTTGCAGCCAACACAAGGTCAAAAAGAAGGAATTTGGGTGAAGAACAGCCATTAACTCCAACCAATCCACAACCTTCCATGGCTTCACAAATGGTTGGCAAGCAAAATCCAATTTCAAATGCACAAGGGCAGCCAAGAACAGCTCCTAGACCAACTCAAATACCAGTTATTGCTGCCCACGTGCAAGGAGTGAATGTACAAGCAAAGGGACAACAAAGAGGATCCTTCATCACCATTCAGTATCATTGATCAGATGAAAGAAGACAAATGTTAATATATCATGTGGGAATCCCTATCTATCCAGGCCAAAGAGACCTTGTTACAAGCTGCCATGAAGGACTGGCCAACTTCGAATCAGCAAGTTCAGATGCAAGAGAAAGTGATCACAAATGCTACCCAGCCTGAGGGAAATCATGGAGGACAGCAAGGTAAAATGTTGAAGCCCCCTCCTTTCTATGTTTCATTAATCATTGGAAATCTGTTAGTGCACAATTGCATGATAGATTCCGAGGCAAGTAGCTCAGTGATGCCTAAACAAATAGCTGATCAGCTAGGGCTCTAGTATGAAACCATATCCAAAGGGGTAGTGCAGCTAGATGGGATAGTAGTAATAACAGTTGGGGTGATTAGAAACTTGAGTCTTACCTTGCATGCATGTCCAAATGTTGTTGTTTTACAAGATGTATCAGTCATAGACCTTCCACCACTCTTTGCCCTATGCTTGTCAAGGGACTTCATAGCCAATATTGGGGGATATTTTTCTGTTGATTGGTCACACATGCTGTTCAGAACGAGGTATGGAACTAAGGCTACAATCATGTCTGAACCTATTGCAAACTTCCATATTGAGCCTTACACTCCAAGTCAGATCAACGCCAATTGTTCAACATTTGATCAAGAAGACCACCCAAGCACCGATGAAGCTGACACCAAGGTTGGAAGCATCTCGGATCTAACTTTTGACGAATGGGCAAACAAGGTACATGCTTTTGATCCTTATCAAGAAGTGGAATAATCTGAGCTAGGGGTCTATTGCATACATGAAGAAAATAAGCCTATTCCTAGCATCACCAAGCCAAACCATGAAGAGGACAATGAGGTATGGTAGCTATTTTTTGATGGATCAAGGAGTAGACAAGGTGTAGGAGGTGGAGCCATGCTTTTTTCACCTCAAGGAGTAAAGTACTATTCAGCTTTTAGATTTCAGTTTGCATGCTCCATAACACTGCTGAATATGAAGGCCTTGGTGCAAGGGGATACATTGGGCAATCAAGAGAAAATAAGAACTTGCAAGTCTTTGGTGACAATGAATTGATTGTAATCAGGTCAAGGGACCAGCAGATGTACAAGAATGATCTACTCAGGTGCTACAAGAACAGGTGTGGACCTAATGGAATTTTTGAGGGTCTTGGCATTACCAAACTGAAATTAGCCTTATGGGCTGATAGGATAACTCCAAGAGATCCACAGGTAACTCTCCATTCAAACTTGTCTATGGAAGAGAGGCAATCTTGCCCATGTCACTTGAGTTGCCAACATTGGAACTCATGAAGCAATTAGAGTTGCTAGAGTTTGAGCCCATGGAGGTGAGATATGCAGAGTTGATGGAGCTGCATGCATTGCTTTTTCCTAATTTTTCACGCCACCGCCGACTTAGGGTTGGCGAGTTCCCAATTTCAAATTTTTGCATGAAATCATAGTTTAGCTTCATAGCTAGTTGGACGCCTCCAACTTTTCCATGTTCCCGCCAAACTTGGCGCTACACATGTAAGGACTCCATTTACTGTCCCATTAAATTTCCTACCTTTCCCCCTTATCCTTTCCATCCACATGGGTCTATGCGTCCCCTTCCTTAGGTTAGGGTTAGTTTAGGATTTTAATAGTCCATATCAAGGTCATTCACCTAGTTCCTAGGTTAATAGAATTCACATCTATTTTCATCCTTATAAAATTTACAATCCATATAGGATAGTAGTTTAGGGTATTGTTATCCAAATGTGCCCCCTGCTCATTTTGTGGCTAACTCCCTTTCATTCTTTCCTTCTATTGTGTCTCAGTCATAAATTTTTACTTTTTAGGCACTCAAAACCTTCTTGAAATGGCATTATTGGATATAGCTCTTTCTTAGCTTTCCAGAAAGGTAAATTTTTCCTCCTATCTCCACATATTTTACAAGTTATGGCTCAGCGGAGTTTTGGTGGGAAATTTTTCCCTATAAGGCCCGCAGCCAATCAGGAGCTGCCACATGTCCAAGGGTGAAAAAACACCAAGCGACCCAAAGGAAAAAATGGTCAAGAAGGGCCCACGCCCAATCAGAACGTGCCATGTGGCACCTGGAGTGGTGAAGCATGGGGAAAATTTGAAAAATGTTCCAAAAACCAAACAGGTAAAAATTCAAACTTTTTGCCTGTCAATCCGATTTTGGCCTGTTTTTGCCCTAAAACTTCAAATCACCTTAACTTTCGATCCAGAGCTCAGATTTTCATGTTCTTTATATCAATGGAAAGCTGGTGAAATTATCTACAAGTTTCCATGGTCAATTTTCAATTTTGGTTCAGTTTAGAAGGAGAAAATTAAAAAACTCTTCTGGTATGTGCCTATGGACAGAACTGACGTTTCAACAACCAATATTAATGCAAAATGGGTCGCATTCTTCTCTAGCATGGTCAAAAATGTCAGGGCATGGGTTTCTAAGGACCTCCATGCTATTTTTAATGCATTTTGGTCAATGGGGAATGGTTCCCATGTTTTTTCATATTTTCTCTCTCCTGGGCTCGACCCATGCACTGTAAAAGCCATATTTGGCTCATTTTTCAAAGGAGGAACACCTTTTTGCACAACAAGCTTCTGTTTTCACCTTCAGCAAGTGATTTTTTTGCAAGGATCATACCTTTTTAGGGATTTTAATAGTTTTCTACCTCTTTGGTGTTGGAATGCAAGGATTTTGATGTTGAAAATCACAATACAGGCTCTGTGAATGCTTTCAGTCCTTTGTATGTGTTGTTTATTTCATTTCAAACCTTTGATTAAAACTTATCAACCTATGCATGATGTTTTATGTTGAAAATTCTGATTTGTGTCTATTTGCATGAGTAAAAATGTTCACCACTCCTTTGGTGTATCACCCTTATTAGTTTAGTTTCAATTTTTGCATCTCTTATCCCTGTCTCCTTACAATCTAGGATAAAATTAGAATCTGAACCTCTGCAGTTGTGCAAACAATAGATCTAATCAGAGGAGTTTGAGGAACCAACCTCTAATCTGGAGATTCCTCTCTCATTTTTACAAGTCCCACACTTGGAGAGAGTTTTCAATGTTGTGCAATCACACTAGATGCCTAAAACATCAATCTAGAAACTTGATTTGCATCGTGGGGTGCTGCTGATTTGCAACAACAATTTTGGCACACCCGGTGGGACCTTAGAGGTCTTCCACTTCATCTTTTGTAGGTTGGTGTGTTCTTATGAATATTTCAGCCTTTAGAGGCACTTGCAAACACATCTAGTGACTCCATCTGATCAGTAACCCATTTCTGAAGTTGCAGACCTGTTTTTCATCCATTTCCATCCATTATTCTTTCCATATCTTTCATTCTTTTCCATTCCATGAAGTTGTACAATCATGACTTCATTTCCATCATTGAACTCACATTTACGACAGCAGCAATGTTTCCCACCTCCAACATGTTTTTTAAATCCTCCAAATCAGCATTTTGAACAAATTCAAAATCAGTTTGGCTATGGAGCTTTCCAAGAGCAAGGGTGTGCATACAATGAAGAAAATCAGATGCAAGATGCTGGTCTGTTGGAGAAAATCCAAAAGATGGAGGTAAACATGGTGCAATCCAGGGCTCAAGCACAAATGAAAGCATTTGGAATCGGTTGTGGAGCACCCTGTCCATGGGTGGGACCTTTCCCAAGGCATTACAGCCCTCAAGAGAAGCTTGACTTCATGATTGCAATGCTGCCATTGCTTGCAAAGTGGATTGAAGGAATAAATGTGTATGAGAGGAGTATTCAGCAACCTTGTCAACGGGTAAACACACCATCTCATGCCTTTTCTTTTCCTCTTTCCTAATCTGTTTTATCTCAGCAGTGTCAAGTTTTAAACTCTCCATCTGTTGTCCCAAGTGTTGAATCCATTTCTCCACCCCCTAGTCTTCCACCTCATCTCAATTCTTCTGTCCTTTTCCTTTCCAAAAAGTCATCCCCTCCACAAGAGCTAAATGAAACACCCTCTCCTCCAAAGAAACAAGAGGTTTTACCTCCACCACCACAAAAAATTGCAAAAATCAGTCATGAAGGACAGCAAAAAGAGAAGCCAAACAAGGATGAAGAAATTCAAATTTTGAAGAGTTGGGCTCTTAAATTTGGGATGAAGAAGATCCCTTTGCTGATGAAACCTTCAGAAGAGGTTGGAGTTAAAGAACAAATGGTGGTTAGGACTGATTTTGTTGTAGCAGAAGAAGAGCAAAAAGGAGTTGCAGATCAGCAATCAATTTGTTCATAATATAGTGTCCGTGTTGGCACCCTATTTGAAGGAAATGTTGATCCAATTCAAATTGCAAAAATCAGTCATGAGGGATAGCAAGAGGAAGGAGAAGCTGCTCTAAATCCAAAAGAAGAGGAGCACATTCCAGCTATGGGGGAGAAAAGTGCAGATCCAAAGGCTTTGAGCACAAAGCAGGTTATAGAAGAACCTTCAGTTCTTCTCTCTACTTCATCTCTCTCAAGTTCTAGTACTGAAGAAGAGTTTAATCCCTCAAACTCAGTGCTGGAGGATGAAAGAAACCATGGTGATCAAGTTGCAGATCAAGAGAATGCCATGGGAGAGGTTGAACATTTGCAGCAGGACAGCAATGAGGCAGTTTTCCTGTCTGATTTGGAGGACTGTTTTGATGAAGAAGAACCGGTTGAGTTTCCACCATTCTCTCTTTCATCATCCATCTTCCAAACACAAGAGCCTGCTGTCATGGAGGAGAGTATTCATTTGAAGCAGCCTGCATCTTATAGAAGCTCTTTGGAACCAAGATTGGAAGATTTTAATCTTTCATGTCCTTCATTGGAGGAAGAGAAAGGGCAGAAGGGTTCTACCATTGCTTCCACACCATCCATTCAAGGTCTACAAGAGAACTCCATTCTTGGAATTGAAAATCAGAATTATGGGCATACTCAACAGATCAGACCTTGCTCGATCAAGTATTTGGCTTTATTGGAGCCAAAGGAGAAGCCACAACCAGTCATGCTTGCTTCTAAGCATGAGGATGAGCTGCAAAGTTCCAAGGATCAGCTGTCATACCTCTCCAATCCAAATGCAGAGCAACTAAAAGAGGTATTGGATTTGTTTTTAGTTGACACCTTGCTAATTTGGGTAGAAGACCAACTTCTTGTTGATTTTCCACTCATCTAATCAGCCATACTCAGCTCCAAATCATTTGCATGGCTGCCAATTTTGAAGAAAGGAAGCTATTTTGCACAACCAGTTGCAGGGTTCGTTTAGCTCACCTTTGCTTCCAGTTAGAGTAGAGTAGGTAGGTTTGCTTTTAGTAGAAGAAGTGCTTGTGCACACTCTACATGTTCCATTTGGAGCATGTATGATTTTAAGTTTGTACATAGTTTTGGTGCTGCTGGTTTCGCTCTTGCACAGTTCGTTTTGATGGCATTTTGGTGGGAACAACTCCATGTCCAATGGGATTCAAGCGGTTCAAAGGGAAGTTTTCAAAGTTCAAATCAGTTTTCAAGCTACTACTCATGACTCCATGCCCAATGGATTGCTTCAGGCTACTGATCATTCATTCAGCAGGCAGATGACCACTCTGAGTCGCCAAAATTGTTATCCAAATGTGCCCCCTGCTCATTTTGTGGTTAACTCCCTTTCATTATTTCCTTCTATTGTGCCTCAGTCATAAATTTTTACCTTTTAGGCACTCAAAACCTTCTAGAAATGGCACCATTGGATAGAGCTCTTTCTCAGCTTTCCAGAAAGGTAAATTTTTCCTCCTAACTCCACGTATTTTTCAAGTTATGGCTCAGCGGAGTTTTGGTGGGAAATTTTTCCCTAGAAGGCCCGCAGCCAATCAGGAGCTGCCACGTGTCCAAGGGCGAAAAAACACCAAGCGACCCGAAGGAAAAAATGGTCAGGAAGGACCCGCGCCCAATCAGAACATGCCATGTGGCACCTGGAGTGGTGGAGCACGGGGAAATTTTGAAAAATGTTCCAAAGACCAAACGGGTAAAAATTCAAACTTTTTGCCCGCCGATCCGATTTTGGCCTATTTTTGCCCTAAAACTTCAAATCGCCATAACTTTCGATCCAGAGCTCGGTTTTTCGCGTTCTTTATATCAATGGAAAGCTGGTGAAATTATCTATAAGATTCCATGGTCAATTTTTAATTTTGGTTCAGTTTGGAGGAAGAAAATCAAAAAACGCTTCTGGTACGCGCCCATGGACAGAACTGACGTTTCAACAACCAATTTTAATTCAAAATGGGTCGCATTCTTCTCCAGCATGGTCAAAAATGTCAGGGCATGGGTTTGTAAGGACCTCCATGCTGTTTGTAATGCATTTTGGTCAATGGGGAATGGCTCCCACATTTTTTCACATTTTCTCTCTCCTGGGCTCGACCCATGCACTGTAAAAGCCATATTTGGCTCATTTTTCAAAGGAGGAACACCTTTTTGCACAGCAAGCTTCTGTTTTCACCTTCAGCAAGTGATTTTTTGCAAGGATCA